>JAIPRN010000319.1:0-38818 GCA_025469175.1 Geopemphigus sp. TES_GeoC_2020 | reverse complement strand
AAAAAAATTAAAAAAAAAAAAAAAAAAATAAAAAAAAAAAAAAAAAAAAAAAAAATGTGGTTAGCAAATGATCTCCCCTACACCGCAGGTTACTAAAAACAGCCAAAAAGTGCCCAGAAAAAAAAAAGTACCATTCAAAGCTCAAACCAAACCAAGGCTGGGTCCATATGAGACTATATTTATTTTATGACCAAAAATAAATGCCTCATGTGAACCTTACCTAAGGTTCTGCCACAGCTAATTTTCTATCATTATAATTGAAACAATTTGGCGAATATAAATTTAGTAATATATAATTTACATTTGCATAGTTGATCAACGCTGTGATCAGAATTGAAAAAAATATGAAAGAATTCTACCAAATGTTTTCAATAACTTCTAAACGTTAAGACCAATCACAGAAAGGTCATACGATTAGAAGTTGTAAAATTAAAATCGAGTCTTACCTTGAGTATCCCTGTGAGCTCCAACTGCTTCTTGTGCATTCATGAACACTTCATCTGTAGTTTGGTTTCCAGACATCGGCCATTGATTAAAACCTAAAAAATAGTTTACATTAAATATAAATTTAAAATAACAATTATGTTGACCATACTTTGGTTAGAGTTATCGTGAGAAGGCCCAGCTCTTGTCATATCCATACTGTTGTCCATATCATCATCATCATCCAGTGTCAAGTCTTCTATACTGTCCTCGTTGTTCATTTCTTCCAAATACTCAGTCTTAGGTTCAATCAGTTCACCAGTCGGTTCGATCTTTGGTCCTGCCACTCCTTCAGCAGCTGATGCATCATGGTTGTTGACGCGGCTGTTATCAGTCTCATGATCACCGTCATCTAACGGCACACCCTTGGTTATGGTGGCAGGAATGTTAGGAACACCGACGCCACTCAAGGCTCCGGACTGAAGGGGCGGTACATCACAGGAGTTGCTTGTATCAATATGACTGTCAGGATCATCACTTGTAGATGGCCTGCGCTGGTTACGCCTGCGTTTCCTTGGTGTAGGTGAGGCGCTATCGTCACGGGATCTTATATGTGGACTTTCTGGTCTCCTTTCTATCGTTAAACCCTGTGCTGCAGATGGACGTGTAACAGACTGTTGAACTGGTTTTCTGACTGAGGTAGCAATAGGTGCCTTAGGCGGTGCAGATGCAGGAGTGCCATCCTCGTTACTACCACCATCAGTCAGACCCTTGATCTGCAGAGATTCTGCAGCTTTCAGGAACGTACTCAACTGGTCTTGGGAAATGTTAACTTCCCCCCTGTACATGTAATCCATCATACTTTTAAGCTCTTGGAACTTAACATCCTTGAGTATAACAATTGGGTGCTTCTCATAATGTTGGCTTAACAAAAGCTAAAAACAAAATAATATAAAATTACTATCGCGAACAAAAGATATAAAGATGTAAAAATTAAAACATTTAAACTCAAATAGCATCAAAAAATTATTTTAATAATAAAAAATAAAATTGTACGATTAATTTTAATTGCAAAACAAACTTTAACGACGTCAAGTAATAAAATCCTAATTACCAATTGCTAAGGTATCTCTACTCTTAAAGATCTCTTTTAACTAAAATTATAAAAAAAAGAAGCTTCAGACTTTAATTGCTTAATAATACTTTTTTATATTGGTAATATATTACTACTGCCCAGACAAAGAAAATCATTGAAGTTGTCAAACGAGTGTCATTAATATTGCATTACTGCAATATTCGTTACACAGAAACCAGAATGTTGTCATATATCATAATAATAATAGTAAATGGATTATAATACTGATTGTACATTTACAAGATTATTAAAAATATGTGCAATACTTTGGACGAGCAAGAACTTTATTTATTTTCAATAACTGAAAAATTCTAGAACATTGAAGTAATTTGTTTCACGATAATAAATAAAAAAACACCATTTTCAGAGCAAGAATACACATCACTAGAGCATTAAAACATCGCAGGAGAAATCCTCGCCTCCTCCCAGACGTTGTGGTTCAGTATTAATAATCGATTTACATCATAATTACAATGCGACAACAGTTGTCATCATAGAACCACGGAGACTATTATTATACAAAGTACTAAAATAACTATCATACACACCACCAGCAATAGTCAGTGAAAAAAACATGGGCAGACATTCAGATTTTAGTCTGCCAGTCGGGAAGAAGAGGAAGGTGAAGACCAAAGAAGAAGTGGTTGAATACGATTGAGGATATGTGGATTGCTGGTGTGTGCATGAAGGATGTGGGAGATCGAGTCAAATGAAGATTTAGGACGAAGGTGGTCGATGTCAAATAGATGGGATAAAGACTAGAGAAATGATGATGATGCTGTATAGGCTAGAACTATCAACAAGTGGTAGTATAATCTTTACTTTACAGAAAATAGTATAAGTTGCCAGAATCGGAAACAAAATTACTTATAGTCTGTTCCATTTAAGAGCGCACCTCTCGGCGGACGAAAACTGGTCTATTCTCGCGCATGCTAGTGGGCGTTACAACACAATGCGTCCCGGTGAACCGTTTATACAGAGTGTTATATAATGTCAATTCTCGAATTCATATACATTTATTATAATATTTATAATTATTTATATTTATATTACTATATAATACGCGAAAGCGCATTGTTACTACAACTCTCTGTATTTACGGCAGCGTCGCCGTAGGCGGCAACATCGTCGATTATGGCAACCAATCACAGAGCGTATAGACCCGTCCTAGGGGGTCCGGACGTCGCTCGGCGATTCATTTAGATGCGCCAACGCGGTGCGCTCTTAAATGGAACAGACTATAGATGCGAGCAATAATATTATCGCCATTTATTTTACCATACAAATCACATTCCATTAATAAAACCTATGTCGAATTTTATTATTTATAGCCAAAACCCCCTTCTACTCACTCATAAAATTGCGTTTATCTAAAAAATATTGTTAATGCTTGCGACAAAAACATAAAACAAATATTTCCTCACTATTACAATTAGCTAATGTAAAATTTTCTTTTATAAAATGTAATAATTCTTTGGAAGATTTATTAGTATAAATTACAGAAACAGTAACTACAGTAATGAATACGTAGTATAACTGCACACAGAAGTAGTAATTATGTATGTCGCATTTAATTACCACATTATTTAGCCAATGTATTATAATATAATTAACAACGAATGATTTATAATTAAATACGCGACAATTTATAAACACTTTCACACGCATGAATAACATTGTTTATTTTCATGGCCTAATAGAATTTTAGATAATATAACACAAAAACTTAAGTACGCGATATCAAAGGATCTCATTGCTTTTGATATCTAAATAGGAGGATAAGAAAAATACTGGCACATCAAACACCTATTCCTAACACATTACACAAGTTTTACAAAACAATTAATTGCGATACCAGACAAATTAATAGAAAGGAACACTAAAATTATGTAAAAACATTGGATTTTTAAAAATAAAAAACTAAAAAATTAATTATCAATTTTAACATTGTTGTTGGAAAACAACTAAGAATAAAATCTTTAAAACCACGAAATTATCACAAGATATTAATATATTCAGACACAACTCGCAAACAAAATGACAATACAAATTTTATATTCTTGTTTATAAATACCCTTATCAATTGTATAATTTTCACCACCCAAAATAATATTATACCAACATTTTACCTTGCTTATGCACGTGACCCACGCATACTCAAATACCACAATTTACAATACAAATAAACATAATAAACTAATCTAACAGTCAGTAAGCAAAGTCTTCTCAAAATAATAATGTTAAACCAACTTAATCGTTATATACTTATTAGCAACGATGTGCCCAAAATTATAATATAAAAAACCCACCCAAAATATAAAAATCTTTACCTCCAAGTATGGACTGCACGCAGACAACACGACCTTGTGGGCTTTCAGATACTGCCCCTCAGCTGCCAACGTACAATCAACCAGCGTTCCGCTCTCCAGCAATGTGTCAAATACACTGATCAACGTGCTTTGGTGGTTGTTCCAGCGCAGACAAAAATGTTGGTTGTCCGCCGCCATGCTTGATATCACAGTGCTAAACACGAATTAAAACTTAGTAACTTGTATGAAGATCGGATGAGTGTAAAAAAAAAATGCATAGCGCATAGATGTCTTACCTTAAAATTTATATAACATTTACAAAATTTGATTTGTAAAAAAAACAGAAATAACGAAATTTATTTTTTTTGGTTTAATACTGTACGTTTGTCAAGCATCCGTTTTGAACGAATACGTTCACAGCGAACGCTTAACGATGTGAAAAGAAATTGAGTGAATCGCGACGGTGTAAAAATACTTGACAACAAAACGTGCGCGCTCGATGCGAGATTGTGAACGGAATTAATAATGTGTTATTACGAAACGTGCGAGGTGTCTTTAGCGGGGGGGAAAAATTGTCATTGAAAGCGGCGGAGTGAGCACGACCGTCCGGCTTCACATCAAGTACGAAACAAAGCAAAACGCGACACCGAGTCCTGATCGGTGGCGGTGCCGCCGTGCGCAGAAACCTGAATCGAGCGTTGTGCGCACGATGCGTCGGCCACCGCCAGACGACTCGCCGCCGGTACCGTGTTCTGTGACGGAATAATGGACCGTCATCGACGGTATGCATACGAGCAGCGCTCAACTGCTGACGGCGGTCCGGTCGGCCGAGAGTGTGACCGACTGGGTTTGGAACAGAACGCGATGCCGGCCACGGGTGTGGCTTGTAGCAGGAGGCAGCTGCAAGTAAGCCGGCTCCCCCGGTTCCCCGCTCGTACACCTACATCGGCGGGTCGCGCGGGTTGGTGACCGGCACGTTGCCGACTGACGATACGATGTTCGGCATCACTCGAACAGACACCGCACCGTTCTCCCCGCACCCAAAAGCCCAACAAGACGGTATGCTTGATCAAACTGTAGCCGTGTATAGAAACTACAATATTGTAATAACCCGTGATATGAACTACGTTATTTAATATTGTATTTCAACTATTTACCAAAAAAGCGGTACTTTTCAAACATTTATTTGTACGTTTTCGTCGGTTATAATGTAGAAAAGTCCACTTGCCCCTGCACGACTCCCTGTCTCTTCCCATGTCATTTGTGACATTTTCTAATTTTTTAAACCCGAGTTCCGTTACGTTCACAGAATGTACTGTGTTCGGGCGTTCCGATTTTTTCAATCATTGTATTTTTATTTAAACGCTGTACGAAAAATAACAACGATTTATCGAAGAATATGCTGCAATCAATCGTACAGTAAAAACCACAAAGCTTTCCTTTCGCGCCATTTCTCCACCGACAATCGAAAATTTTCCTCAACAAATCTTGTTCTAATCAACCATCGTTCCGTTTTATTTATTATCAAATGCTATGTAACATACGGTGTAATATATTACGATTATTCTGAATATGAATTTAATTCCTGCATCTATACAATGTAATGAAAAACGTGACAATTACTACAAAAAAATCGTTAAAACTCGATTACGTCAAATACACGTCGTTTTCCTTTTGAAGTTATAAAACGTGTATTTACCGTTTTTAAACACATGCACGCGTTATAAAATGTTCTTTTAGTGGATTTATTATGTAAACATTTATATAGTCTTTAATGGTGGATCGCATAATACTAAAAAAGTTATAATAAACAATAAAGACGATATATTATTGCAAAACGTTCAAATGTGGTTACATTTAAATGATGCTTATAGAATTTTGTTGAGCCGTTCTGTTGAAAACTTGGTATTCCCCGTTATTTGTGTCTTTTATTCTTAATCGTAAAATTATTCTACAATTTTCAATATCACAAAACATTGTTTCGTAATCACGTTAAAATTAACAAATTATTTACCAAATGGACACAATGCTGAAAATCGCGTTTCCAATATATATGTGTGTGTGTGTGTCCAGTTAATTTGAATTTTTTTTCTTATTAAAATAGACGAGTTGATTTTGCTGATATAAATCTCCAAAACAATAGTTGACTTTTCAATTGAATAAACAATATGACTGATTTAGAACGCTTGTTTTAGGCATGAAAACATTTTGTTTGTACCAAAATAAATATTCTCTCATATTAAATACTTAAATTAATATTTATTAAATACATTTGATTAAAATTATAAACCAATCTATTAAAATATTATATTGGACTGATTTTTAAATATTTTTCCAGATCGTGTATCACCGTTATAACTAATTTTATTATCGACTCAATTCACTATTAAAATTGTTATTATTAATTATAATAAGGTTTTGATGTTAAGTAAATTATGTCACTGAAAAACATTTTAAATATATTTAAAACAGTATAATATTAGCTCAAAAATAAACGAATACATTTACTCAAACATTATAAAATTAATTTTAATTTTTTCGAAAAATTATTGATAAATTTAAAATTGTTATTTTATTTTCATAATAATATTAAAGAAATACCAACTGCGAGCGTTTATAATGAGTTTCCATGTACTATCATTCAAATACAATATTTTATATTTCATTTCACAATAAATAGTTTAACTTATAAGTATTCTAATAAATACGTACGAACATAAGATGGTGCGTATAATATATTTATAATGAATACAATTTTGTTTACTAAAATATTGATTAAGGATTAGAATTTCGTCGGTAATTAATTTTTGTGTTAAATAGTTATCATCTCCTAATGAAATTATTCGTTGGATTTATTAATATTCGTAATATTTCAATTTTTAAATTTAAGTATATTTACATAAAATCTTCAAAAATGAACTCTTACATAATTATGATTTTACTACTAACCAAATATCAAATAAAATACCAAATAAATACCAATATGTATAAACATAAAAATTACAAATTAAATTATATATATATATATGTATCTCATATATTATATAATATTTAGATAATTATAACATAAATTTTATTTTATAATAATAATATTAAGTTGAAGTTACAAAGTTACAAAATATCAATTATTGACAATAATAATAAATTAGTATTACAACTTTTTGTTATCTAATGACAAATTATTTTTAATATTTTGGTTTACAAAAATTTAATTTTTAAACATAAAATTTTAGCTGTTTTTCTGATTTTGAAGTTATTTATTTTATAACCACGATATTCATCTCATTAGTTATTTATTAATATTTTAAAATTCAGAACTACATATCACATGTTTTATTAATAACAAATTATTGTCAGTAGCTATTATACGTATTTAAAATTATAATCAGTATGGTATCGGTAAACACGAATTTATTAGACAAAAAATTATAATTATTCCAAAATTAAACATAACTATTATCGTTTCGTAGAATCAATAAATATCCGAATAATATATTGTAATTAATATTAAATTGTAAATTGAAAAATTTCATTTAATTCCAAAGTTATAGTCTTGATTATGTTCATATCTGTTAAATTAGATAGTATTATTAGTATTAATCAGCTAATGAAGAATAAGTAATAATTGTGTATATTTAACGATATTTTATTGATTATTTACCCAAAGACTTTGTTCTTTCAATTTCTGACTGTAAAACATTTCGATTTTAATTTCATTAACCCTGATAATCAAATTAGGTACACTGCATACAAATTGTGTAAATATTAATGCTCTTAAAATCCTATATGTAGATGAAATTCCAATGTAAAATCTAAATTGTGTGATGATTTTCTTTTTTTAAAAATAACGATAATTTCAAAAATTATTACCCAAAAAGCAGTTTTTGAAAATATCATTTTCGATGTTCCTATTACAACGCAACTTTTAATATTCTTCTACTAATACCTATAATTAATGTTATACTACTTATTGTTATTTATTGTATTTAAGTTGAACATTAATAAGTTGATTGTTTCGAGATGTTTGGAATAATACATATAGGTGTATCTGAAATTGCTTTATAATGATAGTACTGTAATCAATAGAAGCTAAAATAAAAGCTTAATATAGGCTGAAATAAAATACTGTTTTTATCGCTATATTTGTGTTATTAGTAAAAAATGTAAACAACCATAAAATCGACTAAATGAATACTGTTGATTGATTTTATAGTTGAAATTCTCTCAGATCTATTATAATATTGTTTAGGAATGTAAAATGTGAAATGTAGAATTTCGTGATTTTATTATTAAAAAATCAGGACACGAGCATTTGGTATTTTCTAATATTTTTTGTTCAGTCACAAAAACCTGAATCGTTGACAAGTTTTTATTTTTTTTCTCGATAATGTTATATATAAACCTGTAATTTGAATGTAAAATTATCATTTTAATTTTAATGTTAGGTAAAACACAGTATCAAGTTAATTTGTAGTTTTATTTATGTATACGAGTATATTTCGTCCATAAATATGAATTTTTAGATCGTCATGATTTCTATTAATTATATATACATTTTTTTTTAATAGAGAAGTACCAAAGTTTATTATAAAGCTTTTCTTAATCTTAATATTTTTCACACTTTCCCGACTTTTTTATACAATTAATAAAACATTTAACGTATAAAAAAATACAAACCGTCACAAAAACAATCAACAAATACATTAATCTGTCTAATTATTAAATAGTATACCAATATATTTTGTTATTATATACCAGTTTTAATTTTGTTTTTATTTACACAATAATACATCTGGAATAGTGTGCATTTACAATTTTTTTTAAATTTTAATTTAAAATACATTTTAAATACTACAATTACAGCCCTTGAACAAGATGTTATAAAACAACTTTTATTATAAAAATTAACTTTCAAGTACACATAGAACGTTTACGATTACGTAGAGACAACTGTGTTTAATTGCGCTTTATGAAAATATAGAGTAAGTTATCTGACGAGGCCTGGTTAGGTTACAGTCTACAAGTTTATTATTTTTAAATGATTGAAACACAATATGACAACAATTTTAACATACTCGTGTCCTATATTTTTTTAAATTACTGATTTAGTGGCTCTATCTGCTTGCCGTTTTTCATAACTATTAATTAGTAGAATTATAAAAATAAAATATTACATTTTAAATGACATACATATTTATACATACAAATTTGTATGATTTCAAGCATTTTAACAACTTATTTGGCTTTTTTAGATCGCATACATTGTGTTTAGTGACATCAGAAAACGTTAAAAACGTAATTCCATTGTGAAAATACAAAACGGAATATTGTTTATTAATTTACAAATCAGATGAAATATTGTAGAAATACTACAAAAATGTTTAGACACCATGGCCATCGAAAATTATATCATTTTGAGAACTTGTTTGTACATTCCTCCTATAATTTTGTTTACGTTACTTTTTCTCGGAACTCATTTATTTTCTATGAATTTCAATTTTAAATATCTCTTGAAATCATGACCAAAGTAATAAAATCTTAATCCGTCTTTTTAAAATTGAAAAAATATTGACAAATAGTAATAATTATATTTTAATAATATTCCACGTAATCTTTTTAATTTAATCGTTTTAAATTTCTCAGTGATAATGAATGTATTTTTCTATTTTAGAAATAGAAATATGTGAATATAACGACAGTATTTAAGTAAAGTTGATTGAATGTAAGACGATTAATAATACATATGCTTTTGTAAAAATAAATTTAATTTAAGCTAAATCATATTATACTTAATAATAGTATTAAATGTTTATAAACTGAAGAAAAATCTAGTTTTAAAATAAAAATAAACGTACTGAAATAAAAAGACATTTTTGAAACGTGTATTTGAATAAATTGTCATTTAAGCAGAATTTTGATTATAGTCCACTTAATTACGGATTAATTACGATCGATTATTGGTGTTTAATAAATTGTAATATATTATTAAGATATTAAGTGGTTTAACATTGGGATATTAAATTATTAGTCACACGACAGTTATTAAATAATTAAAAATCGACAACGATTTAAATTATATCTTATTCGTTTATAGAATTTAAAAAACTATTTCCGTAAATAATCGAAACGCGATTTTAGCGCATTGCGTATTTTGTCCTTTTGTCGGCTTGTAAGTTCCTCAGTCCGACGTTTTCAAAATACACGCCCGACCACCCGATATTTTTACAATACGGTATACTATAATTCGTAACATTAACATAAAGTTAGTAATTATTTGTAGGAAAGCAGATGGTGTTTTTCTTTAATGCATCGATGCATTTTAATTGTTTCGTATATTGATAAGACGTACCACTTACTGGTTTTACGTACCAAAACGTACCACGTTCATACATTGACCTTAATTAACCTTAATATCTCCAAATAAAAAACCAGTCTCGTATAATAATTTTACTACCTTTATTAGACGTATCGTATTACTTGTACGTTAATATATTTTTTTCGTTATAAAAGATACCTTTTATTCGCCACGTATTTTATCTAGGTTTTGGTAATTTTTATGTATCTAATGTTCGAAATTGAACAAAATTCTTCGAATAATTGTGTCGACACTGAAAATGACTACGTGTGTGTTTTTGTTTATTCGTACATTTTTTAGATGACTAAACATATTACATAAAAGTAAATTTAAACTGAAAAAAATATCATTCATCTATGGTGTTTATGTGTTATAATTTAAATATAGCGTTGTTGGGTGTGTCACTTGAGCGCGTCGTCATATCTAAAAATTATTCTCAGTCATGATTTGTACATTTTTGTATCCGACTTAGATTATTTTTATACATTTATCGATTTTTATTTTATATACATACATATTACTGTAAAATGATAATTCGAATGTACTTTCGCGGACATTAAATTTTTAATATGCCCGAAAAACAATTTTTGATGTCATAATCCGTCGTAGAAAAGAAATTTGTGTCTCGTCTATGCATCAATATGTCGTACATAAACATACATTTATCTCTACTAACAACGACGATTATTTGAGAATCTGAGTATATATCAGTTTTTCATTTTTTTTTCGCAATACAAAAAATTACGTACAGTCGTTATTGACAAATTGTAATGTATTTTATTGTTTACGCGGGTATTTTTAAAAAAAATATTTTTTAAAATATAATATTTTGGTTTTTATACATAATACGACATATCATTACATATATTCGAAAGACGTAATTTAATGAACCAAAAAATGGTTTAACGTGATATATATATATATATATTATAGTAATGTAAATATAGTTTATTACCGCGTAACAAAAACATTGAACCTTTGTTTGATTTACCAATCGATTTTAATGTTTTGTATTTACTTATTAATTCTAATTATAAATAATTGTAATACGAAGTGAAGTACTACTAATAAAAATACGAACAGATTATAATCGACCAGATGGTATTGTTTATAGTATTCGATAAGATTCAAAGGCAAATACAGAAACCGTGAAATATCTTTTAACGCGATAATACATTTCGAATTCAAACAATAAAAAGAAAATATGTATAAAATAAAATGTATTCGTAAAATGTAGGTTATAGATTGATGAAAAATGTAATATTTGCTATACACTTCACCCGATTTAAACTTTTTCTGGAAATAAAAAACCCGACCTTCTTTGTTCTAATTTGAGCGTAAAATTCGATAAACGTATACTACAAATTAGTGTACGGAATTTTTGATATTATAGCGGAATGACAATATGGTTATTGTAAAAAGTAATTCGTTTGGTCGGATTATTTTATTTAATTCGCTGACTAAATTTGGGAACGACGAAAAATACGCGTAAATGACTTAAGAAGAGTATGATTATTACACTACGGACGATATGAAATCAAAGAGAAAACAACACCCGTCGTCTTGCACAGGATGCCATTTCGACGTCGTATTCGTCATAATCGCCAATATTACGAAAACAGATAAGAATTAAATTAAATCGACACCGTCGTCGACTTCCGAAACGGGAAAAAATTTAATAAACGAATCAATTATACGAGCGCGTGATAATTGATTAACACGCGTTCATAGTTCGCCGTAACGGAAATATTAACGACGAAAACATCGCGCTTTATGAATATCGTCATTTTTCCGAAAGTACGTGGTTAGGAACGGGGCGATTAAACAACGTTATCGATTCGCGTATCCGTCCCGATAAAAAAACGCGACAACGTCGTTTGGAATAAATTCTTACGAGGTCCCGACCACGCAATAATTTTTATCTTTTTGTCCAGACCGTCGTCCCGCGTCCCGGCGTCGTCCGTCACACGGAGACGACGGCCATTGATTTTCGACGCGTCGTTGAATTTCTCAGCTCTCTACATCAGTAAACAGACACGCACACAATCTCACGCAGCAGTTACGCTACGTACATACACATACACACCCCACTCGTATACTTCGTAAAGAGAGGAGCGAAGAGCGGCTGCGGCGGCGCTTCATCGGCCGAACAACGTTCGTCAGGCGGTAAGCCATACGAGAACACGGCGGCCCAGGCGACGGCGGTAGCCGTCGCTGCCGCCGTCATCGCCGTTCCAGGGTATTTCTCCGTGGAACGAACGCGGCGAACACACGCACGCGCGAACGAACGCGGGCGCGGGCCAACCGGCCGGCATACCGATTGACGTCGGTCGCTTCCTCTCATCGCGGCACTCTCTGCCGTCATTCTTTTTCCCCTCCTCCCACACACCCGGCCTTCCAACGACGACTACATAATACATATATATATATAGGCCGCCGCGATCGTTTCCATGGGTTGCCCCGGGCAACCGTTACAAGCGGCGCGACTGGAACGGAACGGCGGCGGCGGCCGGCCGGCCAGCGCCCGTATACCGCCGCCGCAACGACGGCGGCGACGCGAACGCGAGCGCACAACGGAACGAACGAGGTCGACAACGAAATGTAGGCTTATCATCAGTTCCCGCTTTGTGCCAGCCGTTCAAATTGTCCGTTCCTCCTTGTTTGGAAACTCCGTGTAAGTATGTAAAAGCGCGTCCGCCGCTACGTATAAACGTTCTTTTCTCTTCTTTTTTTCTCCGTGTATTCCCCTCGTTTTATTTATTTTTCGTTTTTTTTTTTTCGTTTCCTTTTTCCCACAGCCGCCGTTCGACGTGCGTGCGTGTTATTTTTTTTCACAGTCTTCCCCCCCAAAAAAACCCCTTCCCCCATCCGTGCACACCGCACCCACGGTACGCCACTTCATCTTGCCCATGGTCTCAAACACCGTCGCTCGACGATTTTGGCGGTCGATAACCGCCGTCTTTCATATTTTCCGTTACGTGTATAATGTAACGCGATGGAATTCCCATACGTTCAAACATTTACGTTACGTACGGTGCCACGGCTCGTTCGTTTCGCACGCGACGACGACGCGAGACTTGCTTTGTTTTCGGCCCCGGCCTTCGGCGGTTTGTTGAGGGAGGCGACGGGAGGTGGGGTACGGTTCTTGCCACTTGCGTTTCCCATTCGCTTCCGTCGACATTTGCTCCTATCCCCGCATGCCGTGTGCAAAACTTGCTCGAAAACGCGTGATTTCGTTAACTCGCACGAAGGTATTTGCGTTGTCCCTCGATTTTCCTACACATGACCTTCCTATAGACCAGTCTATTAATATATATACACGTGATTTTTGAGACGAACATTTCCAGTTTTTGTTCTATTTTTGTCGTTTCGCGATTCTTTTTTTGTTCGATCGAATGTCGCTTTTTTTTTGTATACGAATTTCGAAATGTTAACTGTTAAATGTTCCTCGTCGAAAACAATAACTTGGGTGTACCGTTAGTTCGTCAAAAATCTGGGATAAAACGTAATTTTCAAACAATTCCTATTTTTAAATTTTCGATACTCGAAAACTGTTTATCTTCTTGCTTTGCACAATGTCGGCCATTATTCTACTTTTGTTTCTGTTCTTTAAATTCGTTCCTATTCTTATGTTTCATACGCTTTTCATACATTTGTGATTTAACATTTTTATTTTAATTAGTATTTTATCGCGTGATTTATTGTTTCCAAATATAATACAGTGTACATGCTATACAAATATATATATATATATATATGTGTTAGAGGTGAACGCAGGAAAAAATTTCGGTGTTTTTTGAAAAAAAGTAAAACGTAAAATATTTTGAAACGAATATCATACTTTACAAATTAATCCATTTTATTTTTTAGTCACAGAAAATTTTGAAAAACCTTAAATGCTTAAGTCAAGTTATTTATTTTTAAACATTTTTCTAATATTTTATTTGGGGGTGGGGAGGATTGAACTTCTAAAACGCCCCTGCGTTTGTTTCTGATATATGTAAACCAACTTTTTGGCATTTTGTTACGTTTTCATGATAAATGTGCTCAGCACTGTTTGTCAATATTGTAATATTATAGTTTGAACTCCATTTTGTTATTTATTTTAAACAAAACTGCGCGGGATCATATTTAATATTTTTTTAATATTCCAAAAAATACTGTTGGAATAAATACGGTCGTTTGTTTATAATTTTTATTCAATATAACTTATAGACTCTAGCACAAATACTAAAAACTAACGACGTATGTTTCACGTAATTATATAGATTTTATTGCTAGATATATTATAGATTATTAATATAATAGATTATTACGTTCGATTTACAATGAAATCGTACGATTTGTAATCAATTTCTTGTAGTGTATGGTATATATAAACGTATGTTATGGAGAGTCGTAGTAAATTCTTTTAACCATTTTTATTCTTCTGTATTTTTATTTGGTATCGCATTACATAGAACAAACCTTAGAAATCCGGTTTTTTTTTAAACGATTTGTTATTATCATAATTGTAACTATAATAACAAATTTGTTGTCCATGTATGTCATTCTATTATTGTGTTGTGTGTATTTTAAATTGTTTGCACACACCAAAAAATCATACGTACGTTTAAATATAAGTAGGGTGTTGTACATTATATTTTTTATTAGTTCCTTATTGTATGGCTAGAATTGCAATGCATTTACATTTTTCTTCGTAACTATTGACACAATGTTAGAGTTGTAACATTGTTGAAATTTTAAACCATTTTTTTTACGTTTTTGGGAAGTTTATTTATTTTTAGATTATTTTCGTCCAACTTTTGGAAATATGAAAAAAAATTCGCTTAAACTACATTTAAATACAATATTATTTATTTTTAAAATTAAATAAGTATTAAATAGTAAATACATTTTTTCCATTCGTCATTTTGATTCTTTTTCAGAATTCTTTGGATCATGAACGCTTTGTTTAATTTTTTTAAAATAATAAACTATTTTATTTTATATTCGTCGTAAACGAAATTATTTTGAGCACATTTTCTATGGGGTTGAAATTCGAATAATAAATTTGCAACATTCGAGGCGACAAATTTCTTTTACCAGAAAAATAGTATCCTTAATATTAATACAAAGTAATATTCTACGATATTTGTATCCATTTTTAAAACAATTGTAATTTCTTTTTGGACCGCCGCGGTCGTCGGTCGAAGTAAATTCATTACTGATTCGTTTTGGTTTCAAAATTGATCTCGTACCTACATACTAAATATAATAATATTTATATAATTATATACCTTATAAGCGTTTGTATACGCCATATAGTCAATATTTACGTGATATTTATATTGATATATATAGATAGATAATAAAAAACGTATTGATACAATTTTTTTTCTACTACGCCATAGATTGAAATATTCGTACCTACTGTGACGCACTATTGACGACCTGTTGTTATAACGTTATTATTAATATTTTTCGCATTATCAGAAAAATGATAAAATACAATCTGATTGATCTGTCCGTGCAGGTTTGATTTCAGTCTTGTCAAAAATTGTTTTGGTAACAACTGTCTATTATTGTTGTTCCAATATTATTATAGTGATATAATGTAATTCCTTTTTAACAAAAATTCCTAACATTGGTTTTTTCGAACACAGTGAACATATCATCTATTGATTCATATCAATGGTTTATAATGCTCATTTAGATTATATTAAATAAATATTAATTAATTTTTTTTAATTTAACGTAGGTTAATAAAAACATACGTTTGTTGCTGTAACTTATAGTATACCTATAACCTAAAGATTTTTACCTAAATTTGATCCATGTCGTTATATACTGTTCAATGATCACATTATATACATATGCAAGGCTTGAAACTGAATTAAAATATTTTCATTATCAATTTTCGGTTTTCTTTAGAGTTCAAAAATTATTTTTAAACATAGTTTCAATTATGAACAAATTTAGAATAAAATGTGTTAAACATTTTTTTTAAAAATATAACACAAATTATTTATATTCTTCACGATGTAGACAGGCTCAAAATACAAATGTGAAACTGTATTATATAAAATACAAATATTTACGAATATTTTCAAAAAAAAAGACAAAAATGTACAACAGGTATTTTATTAAATTAATTTTTAAATATTGATAATTTAAATTTGTTTTTTTTAATGTTACATTTTTTATTTCTGTTATGTGGTTAATTAATGTAATAATTATGTCAATTAAAAATATAAATGAACCAAAATTTCAGTATTAATTTATTTACACGAAATGTTTTAAAAATATGTTATGATTCAAATTTTATAATAACAATATTTTAAAAATATTTTCTTAAATTTTGTTTTATTATTATAATTTTTAGATATAAAAGGACTGTGGAACACAGAATGGTTTTAAATTTTAATGTTGTATCCCTGAGTTAATGTTTCATCTGAGTGGGATTTTTGGGTGGTAATATACTATTGATTTTTTTTAAACAAAGTACCTACATTTGTGCCAATTTTGATACAATTCAAATTTTAAAATTTTGTCCTAATAACAAACATTTCTCTTTAAAAAAATGAAGGTCATTTTCAAATAAAAAAAATGATGGACAATTTAGTGAGTTAAATTTATAAAAATGAATTTCTAATATTATATTTTCTTTATTACACGACCTCTATTTTAGCGTTTTTATTCAATTTTTGGTCCCTGTATAATTATTAATCTGTCTAGGAAGTAAAATGTAAATGTCTCATCAGCTTTTCTAATGTTAGTGCTTGTCTAATAATTTCAAAATTAATTGTTTATTTTACAAAATTCTTAATTTGTTTCTACAATTTTAAAAAAACAATTTACTTCTTAAATTATCAAAAGTAAATATTTAATCATTTACATTATTTTATGGTTCCTAAAGTGGTTGATTTAGATTGCAATTGTTTGCATAAAATGTTTATTATACCTTATGTAAACAATAAAATAAATTTAGTTTTTTATAAAAAAAACTAACAACCATTTCATGTGTTTCAGAGGTACAATGACAGTTAACGGCCAGCATTACTGCTTGCGATGGAACAATTATCAATCAAACATGACTTCTGTGTTTCATCAACTTCTGCGGAATGAATCTTTTGTCGATGTCACACTTGCTTGCAATGAAAGCACACTTAAAGCGCATAAAGTAAGCTATTAGATATTACCTACTATTTGTTAATTGAATTTTAATATTATATTACAGGTAGTCTTATCAGCTTGTTCATCATATTTTCAAAAACTATTGATGGACAACCCGTGTAAACATCCAACTATTATATTGCCATATGATATTTGTTTTAATGATTTAAAGTTCATCATTGAGTTTGTGTACAGGGGTGAAATTGATGTGTCTCAAGCCGAATTACAAGTAAGTCTAGTGTAGAATTGTATTGTACAGAAATACCTATGTATTTTGTGTGTTTAATAAAATTATATTTTTAGTCCCTTCTAAAAACAGCAGATCAATTAAAAATTAAAGGATTGTGTGAAGTGCCTGAAGATGAACGTGATACATCTATTATTGCTGAAGTAACACCATTAGGGCCATTAAAAAGTGGTGGACGAGTATTTACTAAATTACAACGCAGAACTTCACCTTATTCAAAAAAATTGAGTCCTAATCATATTCAACAAGATCAGTTTAACAGGAATTATTATCGAATCGAACAATCGGGTTTTGCACCTATTAATGTTGATCATGAGAACAAATCCATAAATGTAAGTACAAAATAAATTTTTTTCGTTCATTTTAGTTATTTCAATGTAAACTTTATTTTTTCTATTCAGTCAATCCACTGCATGACTGTAGCGACATCAACTGAAGATGATGAGAAAGACATAAAATCAACACTAACCGATTTACCGGTTGTCATATTAAAACCACATACTGCACTAAGTTTACAGGCCCAACAACAGCCACAGATAGTTCACATACCTATACCGCAACAACAATTGAACCATATAACCCAACATTCAAATCCATCGCAGTTGCAACAAGCTTCTGTTCAAACTCATTCACAAGTACAATATTAATATATATTTAGCTTTAAAAATTGTATTTATTTTAAAATTGTTTTAGATGATAATCACAACCGGTCCAGTTATGACAGTGAATGAAGCTGATATTACGCCTGACATACAGCCTGTTGGACCAAGGGCAACACCAGTACCAGTAAAAAATAATACAAGTCCCACATCAACACCTACACATAGAGATATGGCTGGTAATAAGTTTAAAAACGCATAAGAAACTTAGAATTAATGAAATAATTATGAAATGTATATTTAATGCGTATATATATATATGACATATATTTGGTAGAATATTTTTTCTGAATAAAATATACGCTTAAAGTGTAACGCACTATGTAATATATTAAACAAATTTTATTGTACAATTATAAACATTCTAAAATATAAATTAAAAGTTAGATATAAATAAACAGTAATCATATTATTAATAATTATCGGCAAAATATAATTTCATATTTTTCAAGTATGAATTTAAAACATTACTTTTTTTTATTTAGCTTTCTGTGTCAATATCTTATTATACATCTTATGTAGGTAGACTTATTGTTAGGATATATATCATGTAGTTTATAATATATAGATATCCAGAGTAGGTAACTGGGGACAATTGTTAACTATTTTTGTTATTCTCATATTGTAATAATTATATTCAACGAGTATGGTAGATTTAACTGATTTTAAAAATATATGTACATCTGTCATTTTATTATCGGTATTTTAAAGTCTATACATTTACTCTAGTTGGTACATCGTGTTCAAATGATTTAATGAAAAGTGATGGAAGTGAAGTAAAATTTGAAAGTGTCAAATTTGAGACACTTCGTACTATTGACCAATCATCGGATACAATTGGAATAGAAAGACAACATTCTAATGACCATGTAATAATGATTTATTGTAGAATATAAATTCTACGTTTTATCAATGTTAATAATTTTAATTTGTAGAATATAAATGATGAAGACAATTCAATGCATACAATGATGATAACACCTGAACTTTTGGGCTTATTACCAAATTCTTCAAACACAGGAGGTAACTATTATAAAATATATTATACGTCGTACTATTTTCTGTAATTATTGTTAAATGTTGAACGATTACTTATATGAAGAATAATTAAATTATAGATGTCAGTGAAGACCCTTCTAATAACGGTATAAATAAAAATTATGGTACAAATGGCAGCAAAGGATGGACAGCCGACGATATGGAAAATGCCTTAGAAGCATTACGTTCACATAACATGTCTTTGACGAAAGCGTCCATAACATTTGGAATTCCTTCAACAACACTATGGCAGCGAGCTCATCGAGCCGGTATAGATACGCCAAAAAAAGATGGACCCGCTAAATCTTGGAACGATGAAGCCTTGAATGTTGCATTAGAAGCTCTGCGTACTGGTACTATTTCAGCAAATAAAGCCAGTAAGGCCTATGGCATACCTAGTAGTACTCTGTATAAGATTGCACGGCGGGAAGGTATTCGACTGGCTGCTCCATTTAATGCAGCGCCAACGTCTTGGGGTCAGGAACAGTTGGATCAGGCTTTACATGCCATACGTACTGGCCAAACAACTGTGCAACGAGCTGCAGTTGATTATGGCATACCTTCTGGTACATTGTATGGTCGATGTAAACGTGAGAAAATTGAACTGTCTCGCAGCAATCCAACACCATGGTCTGAGGATGCCATGATGGAAGCTTTGGAGTCGGTGCGATTAGGCCATATGAGTATTAATCAGGCGGCTATACATTATAATCTTCCATATTCTTCATTGTACGGTCGTTTTAAACGGATGAAATACGGAGCTGGACACCTGGATGATGATTGTGATGATATGATTGATTCAGATACTCAAGGTGAGCAACAGCACATACAACATCAACAGCAACAGCAGCAGCAACAACAACAACATCAACATCAACAACAACAACAACAACAACAGCAGCAGCAGCAGCAGCAGCAGCAACAACAACAGTCGTCGAATCAGCAAGTTCAGGCCACACCAGTATCACAAATCATGTTGGTACAATACCCAGCTCCACAGATCCAAATGTACCAACAACATCCAACTCATTCGGCATCTAGTTGAGACGAAGTAAAATACTTGCAGCCATTGTGATGTGTTAGAACTGCAAGTATTTACCGTAATAATCTATAAGTCTGACTGGTCGTACTTAATTTTTTTAATGTATCTGTGATATTTGAACGGCGAAAAAATATTATTGTTTTTCAATGTTTTTCAATGTTTTTATTTGATCTCTTGTAATATTTTTAGTATACTTGTACAAACATTTTCAACTATGATAGTATTATAATAATTGTAATTGTACAGTAGTTTATGTATAGTTGTTTGTATCAGATTATCTATAGGTTATATTGCTATAATATAGTGAGCCTAATAATACATAATACAATAAAAAAATATTTGGAGTAAGAATATTGTAAGTAAAATGTATTGTTTTTAGTACTTATTACCTAAATAAAAAACAAAAAAATGTTTACCCCGTTAATGTTAATTACAATTAAACTATAGATTGAACTGGTAACTTTAAAAAAAAGCATCCTTACTAAATTGTCTGTTAGTGTTTACTGAGGTTGCTTAAGGAGTTTATCGATTTATACTATTTAATATTTACTATAATTTTATATATTTAAAATTTTATCGTATTTAATTGTAAATATCCGTTTTTATTTTATCAAATATTTATTGTGTATTATTGTACTAAATATAGATAAATCATAAATGTTTGAATAGGAGGGCGTATGTATTATAGTTTTAAAATGATTAATTAGTCCAGTTCTCAATTTGAACTACGAGATTTCCTGCAACCCTCCTCGTCCTTCCTAAGCGAAAGGACTAGTCAATTGTAGCTCCTTTTTGAAAAATTTGGAAAATACCACTAACCTAAAAATCCCACTTAAATCAACGGATCAAATCGACGAAGCAGTGCAAAACCTAACGACTTCAATACAAACTGCTATCTATCTATCACAAATACACCCGACAACTCAAAATATAACACTCCCCCCCTCAAATCCAAAAATTAATAGCAAAAAAAAGAAGGGTCCGCTCGTGCTGGCAAAGAACCAACCTGCCTTCTGATTACAGGTGGTTGTTAACGCGAACGCGGTTGACAAAATCTGCGTAAGATTCGAGTGTCGGTTGTGTCGCGCGAGTAACGTCCCTACGCGTTCGTGCGCTTTTACCTCGTTATTTACTTCACTCTATTCCATTTTAGAACGTCTCGCGTTACGGATTCACCGTGTCGTCGAAACAAGGAGCGTTCTCGTACTGGTCGCGGTATTCAACCGGTGTAAAACGTTCGTCGGGTTCCGAAATTGACTCGGGCCAACAAAGTCGCGAAATCCGCAACGAGCGAAAAACGATTCGGTTCACTTCGCGCCAGCTGTCCGTACGAACGTCCGGTCCACGTATTCGGTTTGCTTAGACGAATCGAAACATTTTCCCTCGACTTTCGCGGTAATAACATTTGCCAAATTCGCCCCGTACGCCCTCGGAGTTTTTCGTAGAAATTAGTATCGGGCCACTCGTCCATTACGGACGAAACCCGATTGTGGCGGTCAAACGTGCGGACGTTTTACGAAATAATCGTTCGCGCCACGCGCATTTTTTCGCCTCGTTTTCATACATCTGACGGAACCGGAAGACCGGACCATTTTTGTCCGTATTCGTCCACCGCGCGTTTAAACGATAGCGAAATAAGCGTTCCGGGCGATGCAGGGAGGACGGTGGTTCAGAGTAACCCGACCGCCGAAAACGAGGCGCGTGCGTTACACGGCGTGAGAACGCGGCTGGGAGAAAACGACGGTAAATAATATGATAACGTACGGTAATACAGTACGGCGTACAGTACTCACACCGCGGGTGACGGACTTGGATTAAAGGGATGCGGGGGGCTAAGAAGACTATAATAGACTGGCGAGGCCCTCTAAGAACAACAGGGCCCGGAAATCGCGTAGGAGTGACGATTTTAACGGTTTTTTGGAAATTTCGCGAGCGCGAATTTTTCAAAACGTAAAATCTACGAACGTTTTCTTTTTTTTTTGTCGAAAGAGTCCGTCGAACCGTTTTTTCGTCCGCCGCGAAATAACGACGCCCCGTTAATAGTACGCGTCCGAGGACTCGAACGCGAATCGTTTTCCGTTCCGGTTTACGATGTACGTACATTAGACGAGTGGTGTTATTCGCGATCCGTATAACACGACCGTCGTCGGCCGGTCGGCGATGAGCGTTTTTTATTAATAACGACGCGCGTAAGTAGTTCGTACACGGTCGTACGTCCGGGGAAACCGCGCGAGCCCGGGACAACGTTGACGAAAAAAACAAAAACGGATACAAATAATAACGGAGGCGGTGCGAGGTTTAAAAAAAACCCTCTACTACATATATTATAGCGCGTACGTATTGTATACGAGTATTGTGCACGTGTCCCGAAGCCGCTACGATATAATAACCGTTCCGTAGTCGGACAGCCCTCTCGACACCGACGACGAAACGTCTCGGCGGGATTCCAAGGAGAGACCCGAGGCCAGAACTCATGGTCTGTCGTGTGTCACGTGAAATATACGGAGTAACGCGGGAACGTCGAGTTTTTCGTTTAATCGATTTCCGTTTTAATATCCGTTGTTTATTTTCGAATAATACGAATGTATCGCGTCGACGAGAATAATATTGATTTCGATCGCGCGGCTCGCGATAATAATATATACGCGCGCGTGCGTACGTCGCGTGGACCCTAAGCTCAGATTTCTGATCATTTTTACTTCGGATTCGAACACAACTCGCGCCTTATTTAAAACTTTTCGGCCGCGTTATAGTACACTGACGGCGCACGGTCGTTCTAGTGATCTATATAGGGAGGGGGGACGGGCACTGACATTAGAGCTTTTTTAACGATCAAATAAATTTGATCGTACGACGCTAGAGGCCAAAGACGATAAAAAAAAAGAATTCCGTTTCGAACGCAATACATATTTAATCGCTTACGGACAATAACGATCGGGTTTCCATAGTTTCGATTTCTACAATGTAAATATACCTCGTAAATCGCCGAAAGGAATAATAACGGTTATTCCAATAGAAATTCGTTTTCTCCCTACGAGAAGAAGAATGTCGAAAATAATAATCGGCGCCGCGATGGAGGCCGTGTCGCCGAACGTGAAGCGAACGATGTCGACGCGTATTAAATTGTTTAAGCGCCAGTGTTTTGCAACGACCCCCGCAACCAATATAACGCGCGAGCGATCGAACGTTTGATCGAGTAATTATACTTAAATATGTTCATCGAAACACGCGTATCACCTTTACTAATTACACGTTTTATTTGTAACTCCGTTTAGCGATGGTCCGATTTTAACGTTTCCGTATGCCGGAAAAATTGCGAACAAGTTCGTCGAATGTCCGTAGACTGACAAGCGATCGAAAACGTCGACGTATAATTTATATTTTCGGATTTTCGAGAGTATTCGCCGTGTGTGGGAGGAGGAGTGGGCTCAAACATTTGCCCGTACTCGCGTTATTTTATATTTTAAACATTACACGTTTTATGTTCTTCCGCTGCAAGACGTAGACTCGCGATACTTCTGCAGCATACGAGTGAACCACTTCCGCTCGAAAACATTTCGTCCCCTATATAAAACTTGTCGATATATTGTGATTCAATCGACAGTTGTAAAGTTAAACGTCCTATACGTATACGAGTTGCCATAGTCGTTTTCGTTTTAATAACGTTTTTACGTTTATTTTTTATTTATTAACGATGGTCGGACGTTTAGGTTTGAAATAACGTCACGACGAATTATTCGTAATTTATCAATTTTTTTTTTTTATCTGTGGGTTAGGTTAGATTATCGAACACGATTCGAATAACTTTTTTGGTCTGTATAAGGAATAAAAATATAAAAAATAACGAAAAGTCTAAAAAAACGATTTTAAAACATACGAAAACGTGCGTATTGTACGTAATTAATAATAAAGTAAAAAATTCCTTTACTGGTGGAACGCTTTTTTTTTAATAATAATTCCTTAATATACCCATCGCCCGAAAAGTCGTGAAGCATAACTTCGGGCAGTGGACGGTAGCCGTCGTTGCATTTCAAAAACAAAAACATTCCACGTTCTTTTTATAAATAAACATATATATATATATGTGTACGTAATATGTATTACAGTCGCGTTCGCACTGTTGTCCGCAACACACGTTATCAGCCACCCACGCAAACAATTTTTTTTTCAATTTTCTCAAAACCACTCAATTTAATCGTAAATGGTATCAAAAAAATCAGGAAATTAGCTTGGTTATCCTCCTGTCATCGTTGTCACGGAATTTCAATTTCTCAAGCCTAAATCATCAAAATATCAGTAATTATGTTTACAATACGGTATCCGCGATAATAATTGTTGTCCGTGCTCCCCCGCATAGCCAGCGGCAGCCATCTATTTAATCCGACCCAAAGCACGATAACAATAATGACAACACGCACAATGAACGGAAACAAAAATATAAATATCACTAGTTTGAGAAATAAAATCATAAATAAAAATAAAACAAATCCACTTCGTCCAGTCGTATACAGAGTGCATCTAGTGATGTGTTCGATAATTCTGATATGGTCATAGAGGGTACCGTAAATAATTCTAAAAAATCTGGGTATAGGAATCTGTCATTATTTGGCGAACCTTCCGTAAATATAAATAGTAAAGACGACACAAAAAATATATTTTCAACGACAATTAGATACTTTTGCCTTACTATTGATGACAATACTATAGACCAGCGGTTCCCAACCCATGGGCCGCGAGCCATAGGTATAATATTAAACATTATATATATTTAAACTATATATACATGTATATATATGACATATGTTATGTTATATATTATAATTTTATGAAAACGTATATAGGTATGCTATGGGTGGGCCTCAAATATTTTTTTACAAAATTAATGGTCCGCGAAACTAAAAAGGTTAAGAACCGCTGCTGTAGACCAACTAGCCAAATTATAACAGATTTCACTCTAAACTACAATACCATCCCAACCCTTGAGTGTCCTATCTATTATCACGTACTCTTCCTGACAACCTAACACGCCGCCTTAAGAGGTGTTGGTGCCGTGACTTATTAGATTAATACTGTTTTAAGGTAAATTACCGGAGGGTATCATTGCTGGATGATTTCCCTCATATTGTGTTTCATGTGTTTAAGTTTTTATTACGTATGTGTTATGTAAATAATCTCTTTTACTTATTGTGTTACCAAATACAGATTGTAAATTTTCTAAATAAAAAAAAAAAAATGTATTACATTAATAAAATTATATTAAATTTCAACTTAAAATTTTTTTTGTGATTTAATGTAATTTTATTATCAGTGTCAAATAACTACTTGTATTAGCGAAAGATCATTACACATTCCACAACAATAGCCGATTCGTTTGATTAATTATAGTTTAAAAGTTTCTATGTTCAAGATTATTAAACTTTTTTCGCGTTTATAAATATTTAAATGACTCAAAATATAGTTTAAAAATGACGAATACGTGACATTTATTGATATAAATTTAGAAAACGTGCTAAATTTTCAACATTCGATTTTCAAGGTCAATTTTCGTTTTGTTTTTTTTTTTTTGTCGTTCCAAAAATAAGAACGCGAAACACTAGTTGAATAGTTATTCATGTTACAATATAACACGTACGTGTTTAAAAACATTTTGAGATAAAAATAACGTTTGAAAATGTCGCCGATGTTTGCTTTTTGTTTAATAACCCCGAGTTCTAGGATTTAGTCGATTTATTTGTTTATTAAAAGCAAATTTTAGTTCTCCTAACAACGTAACAATATTGGATGTGTTTAAATTTCCACTCGACGAGCGATATTTGTAAAAAGAAAAAAAAAAGGAAAAATTAGTGAAACCAAAATGTGTTTGGTGTGCGGTTTTACGTTAGTGTGCACCATGCTCTACTTCGGAACCGTCTTGAAATTCGACACACTGTTATTCAAACTTTGGACGTTCGCAAAAAACATAAGCCAGGGCAATAACAAGAACAATGTATTACAAAAGTCGAACATGACTGAATGCGACATATGCGACATTCATTACGAATCCCACGACGACGCGCGTATTGTTTCAAATTCGACGCCTTCACGACGGTGCAGAACAAGGCGTTGTTGAGCGTATCATTTCGCGCCGTAATAGCGTGTTGTATTAAATAAACGATTCGGTCGTCAGTTTTTGGATATTTATTCGCCGTTGTAGACAATACCTTATGAAAATAGGTAGGCAATTTAATAATCGCGGGCGCGCGTTGTATTCGCGGCGTCCGTGATTTCCTACCGTATTTATCGCCCGTCGCCGGAACACCGGTTCGGAAATGCGTCGGTGAACGCGAAAAGCGCAATAACGGGACTAGCAATAATACGTACACCCCGCGGGTAGTCTAATTTTGAATTCGTCAACTAATTTGGGGATAGACAGCGCGCGAACAGTGTCACGTTCGTAATATTACTCGAAATTTTATTACGCCCGAACGATTTTCTACGAAAATACGTTCTCGTATTCATTTAGATAGGCTTACGTGGGTTTTTTGTTTATTTTTTTAGGCGGGACGGGGTGTTACGTTAAAATTTTTATAATTTTGCGGCTAAACCCAATCTAAGTGGCGCTCGTGTGTCGCGGTAAGAGTATTTTCGTCCATTAAACCGTAACGATACGCGAATAACCGAACGCCGATATCACGTGCGAGAAAGTCACCCGTTGGTAACGCGGTAATTGTTAAGATGATAAGTAGCATCACGTGATAATTCTGGTAACGACGTTTCAGTGATAGCGATTTTAGAGTTATGCTGTATTGTTATTCACTGATCGTTGTTGATTTCGCGTTCCACCGTCGCTTGTCTAAGATGACGTGTACGGTTCGTCGTCGAGAAGTCGTTACGTTTTTGTAATTTCGTTTATTTTCGTAATTCTATTCGATTGTGCGCACGATGGCCGCCATCCGTTCGGAAGTATTCGTCTGCAACGACGTGCTACAGGTATCGTAAACGTTTTGCTTTTTACGTCGGACGCCGATTTTCGACAAGATCGAACGTAGAAATTCCGTTCGAAATTACTCGTTTTGTCGATGACCAAAAATAATGTACCCGTTGCGTCTTGTGTGTAGGGCTTGCAGAAAAACGGCGCGTCAAAAATTGACGAATATATTTTGCTGGGCGTCAGTGTTGACCAGGCAAATGTATTCAAATCATACGTAATTGGTTTTGTGGATTCGTCTATCGATGTAGATGAGAACTGTCCTCACAATATCGACAACCTCGGTGTGGCTGGGAAGACTGAACAAATTGAAAATGTTCAAGAGTATTTCAGTAACAATGTATGTTTGTTGGAAGTGGTTGTTAAATCCATGTCACTAAGTGTTGAGTTTCATTTCAGGAAAAATTTACAGCAAAACGGTTACTCTATTTGAACTTAGTTGGATCAAAAATACAACTTTGGAAGTTGGACCAAATTAGTGATCATATTGGTTTCAAAGAACTCGAGTTTCAAGTTGTAACAAAAGAGGAATTAAACAAGCGTTTATTATATTTTAGAACTTGTATAAATTTCGAATTAGATAAAACAATGAACTTTTGCAATACATCAAATATTTCAAGTTTGGTAGAAAAACATGTGCGTTTACTAGTTTAATTGATATATACAACTTACTGTTTAAGTAACATTAAAATTGTCTTTTTTTATAATATTTAGTAACGTATTAATATGACTAAATTATAAATTAATAATAACGAACGTTAAATAACTGCAAATAACTGGGTTGATTTAATAATGTTAAATATAATATTTTGAATTACAATAATATTCCGATAAATATTAATTTTAACAAGTATAATCGAAATTCATTAAAGGATAGGAATGTATTATGTAGTTTTAAGTTTGTAAAGTATAAATTAAAATTATATATAAGCAATATATTAATGATATTAACGTCTAAAGTAGTTAATTGAATTTATTTTTTATAAAATTTAGTCACGATATATATAAGTTGTTAAAATTTTAAATCTTTATAAGTGTTTATTATCAAATTAGGATATTGAATAGTAATAAGTTTTTACAAACTAGTAAATTGAAAAAACATCAATTTCTTTATTTTATAATTTGAAGTATAACAATTAGCATTATATTATTTTAGGTTTACAAAATCAATAAGTTATTTGTATAATAGATTACTAAAAACATATAGTTTGTAAAAGTTAAACTCTATTATAAATTAAAGTTAATTATTTTTTAAACGGTTTAAATAAAAATAATGTTGAACATTATGTTATAATTGTTATTATTGTTAGGATATTAAATTAATTTTTAATTAAAATTTTTTTTTTTTGATTTATTTCAGATTGGAACAAAACCACTTTTTTATATTAAAGAATATAAACAATATTTGAGTAAGTTAGAAGAAAACAAAACTCTTGACGAATTAAAATTAAACACGAATAAAGTAGATTATGAAGTTTTAAATATAACTGTATTTAAAAATTTGTCAAGTGTTCCAAATGAAGATGGAGGTGTATCTAATTTTCCTATAATTCTTCAAACGGACGGTACAATGTTAATTTAAGGATAACTATAATATTTTCTAGATAATTTTTTTTTATATTTATATTTTTTTATTTTAGAATCTTTAAATATTGAACATATTTTTTATCAGTGTGATGCTTTATGTGTGGTTCCTAAGGAGACTACTTTTACTCAGACATACAATCTGCTTTATGAAAGCATTATCAAAAATGTTAAATCAATTCAAGCATTTTATATTTTAAATTTGAATGATTCGCCTGTTGTACATCATTTTTTACCTGACAGTTTGTGCCATTTTGTAACAATTATTTGTTCGCACAGTCAAATTGATTCATTTAGTATGTATATTTTGAATTTAATACAACACTTGTATCATGCGCTATTTATTAGAAAGTTATTAGTACTTTTTGTTATCTATTGATGAATTACTATTGTCCATTAACATTTTTCTCAAACAAATAATTAAGAAAAGATAAACTTAATTATAAAAATATCCACTTGCATTCAACTTTATAACTTATAAATTGGATTACATAATTCATAGTTTTTCTTAAGAAAGTATTAAATGTTCTAGAAAATTGTAACATTGTAAGGTTTAATTTATGTTTGACTTTCATGTGTTTTCAACTATATTATTTTGTGTTTTGCTTTTGTTACGACAGAGAATAAGTGTTAGTTTTTGTTAAATTACTTTTCTCGAGTAGATCTTTATTTCCGGTTATGATTCTCAAATTTAAAATGTGAGGTTGACAGTGTATTTAGAAGTTTATTGTAAGTTTCAAAATTAAAAAGAAAGGTTGGATAGCTATTTTAAGAATTTTTTTGGAAACCTAAATAACAATGGAATTATAATTGTATAAGTCTATGATTGAATTATTAGTAAGTATTTTACGTGGAAAAATATATGATATAAGCACCAATTTTGCATTTAATTAATTAACTACTTAATACATATTTTTTTTATAGGTAATTTAAGAAAAAAATTACACAATGCTTTTTATCTGTCCATGGATAGACCTTTATTTCGGATATCAAATGCCTATCAATTTAACAGTAAGCCAGTTGTGAATGACGATGGGCTTTTAACAAATGTACATGAAGGTCTACCTCCTTCTGGAAGTAAGTTACTATAAAAAAAAGTTCAATTATAGCGTTAAGTGTTAGGTACTTTTTACTTGAAAATTATGTGCATACATTTAGGCGCCAACAACATATTGAGATTGGAAAGAGAGCAGGAATTACAAGAATTGTTCAAAAGAATGGACGATTTATTAATTAAAGGATGTGACATGCATATAAATAGAAATAAATTGAAGGTAATAAAATGAAAAATTTCGAGCTGTCAACGATTTTTTGAAGATATTAATCAAATTTCTTTAAGAAACATTGATTTATCATTAAACTGCTCCAAATATTTTTGATTAGTGATGGTTTTGGCTATAAATATTTATTGAGGCAAGAGTTCACTATAGTTCAAAGATCCAAAGAAGGCTATGCTCTGTAACTTCCTTTAAAATACTCCGAATATATATATATATATATATTTTTTAATTTTTATAAAACTATTGAGCTCTATTAATAAAAAATATTTGTGTTTTCAGTGAAGTATATTATGTTTTCTATATTTTAGTAAATGTTAACTAAGTAGTTAAATAATAACAAACAAAATTTTTAACTTTTTATTATAATTTGTAAGGACAAAAATACTATGGTTGGTTAAAAAAATATATCAACTGATATGCAAACATTTTTACACTAATTGACAATAATTTATTAAAAATATGTATTTAAGCTATGACATTTTCTTCATAACAAACTTTGGACTAGTTATGTAAATTTAGTTCATATACTATACAGTAAAAAATTACTGTTGTCAAACTAATATTTTATATTTTATACAATATAAATTAAATATTAAATTATTAAGTTATTCAATATTTCACAATTAATACAAATTTATAGGTATATTCTAAATTATAGACGAGCTGATGTCTTGCTTTACTCTCCAATCTATTCTTATTTTTGATGTTATACTGTAATAAATCAATTCTATTGAGGTCAACGTGAAAAAAGATATTAAAAAATATGTTTGCGAGACGAATTAAGAATATAAATGTGATTGAATATACGATTTGAAATATTGTAGATGTATAATGTATAAAATATTATTGTATTCTAGTTAATAAAATTGTATTTTATGTTATGAATAAATATTAAGTAAGTTTTAAAATTATTCATTATCTAACGATTAATTATATTTGTATTTTTAGTAAAAAATGGACAAGTCTCATTAGTTCAAGGCATATATACATTTTATCATTATGGTCAAGGTGGTTTTAATGATCACCAATGGGGTTGTGCCTACAGATCTTTACAAACACTGTATTCCTGGTTCAAGTATGTACGAAGCATTTTGTGTATGTTAGTGTTGAAATATTATTTGAACATTATAGTATTCATATTTGAAGACTGATATTATTGAATCTAATACATCAATCATACCTTTATAATTATTGTAGTATAATACAATATACGATTAATTAAAACAATTTTTTGTTTGGGAATTAATTTTAAAATTTAAATTCAATATCTTAATTGAAGATGGGTTGAACCATTTGAATTTTAAATCGAAATAGCTCTGAGTTGAGTATGAAACAAAATTGAACTAAAGTAATCGAGTCATTTGTTCAGCTGAAATTAAACTTATTATTATTTATTATTTCAACTGAAAACCATTGTACTTTTTTCGTCAATTTTTTTAATCATTTTGTCATTAAAAATAATTTATGGTTTTGTAGTTTTATATTTTATAATATAACCATGTAACATTACAGTGGCTTGTTTAGGATATCTCATGACAGATTTTTTATATCACTAATATAAATGACGAAAATATGTTAATAGTTCATGCATGTTTTATTGCAGATGGCAAGGATGGACCAATAAACCTGTGCCTTCTATTCGTGATATACAGCAAATTCTAGTTGATTTGGGCGACAAAAATACATCCTTTGTCGGTTCTAGTGACTGGATTGGTTCAATGGAAGTTTCTTTTGTATTAAACGCACATTTAGACGTTACATGTCGTATAATGTCTTTACGTCAGGGGGACACTTTAAATTCTGTGTGCCTAGAGTTAGCTGAACATTTCGATAGGCATGGAACTCCCGTTATGATAGGTATAATATATTTCATTGTAAACAATTTAATTTTGTTACATAATTTGTATCAACGTTTTAGGTGGTGGAGTACTTGCTCACACAATTTTAGGGGTTGACATCAATGAAGAACAGGGTGCAGTCAAGTTTTTGGTTTTGGATCCTCATTATACTGGTGCTGACAATATAAAAAGTGTTCACGGCAAAGGGGTGTGTTGGAAAGAGGCGTCATTTTGGAAAAAAGATTCATTTTACAATCTTTGTTTGCCATTGAAATTAAGTGGCATATAATGATAATTATGTTTATTTATTGTTTTGTAATCATTATTTATTATCGCGTATTATTTTAATTTTAAAACCACAATAAGTAAACATTTGTGTAAGTTTACTTAATTGTAAATATTATAAATAATTTAGTGTTGGGGCACTTATAGCAATAAAACAATATCGTTATATACATACGCTTTAAAAAAAATATAAAAATATGTGTACAGAAACTGAAAAATTAATATCAGTTTATTATAAATTTAAGGATAAATAAAATATTAACACACATTCCACAATGTATTCAAATTAGTTTACCTACATAATATGTGAATAATTAAGTTCTTTGTAGGACATATCAAGTTTGTTTTTACTATACATAAATTAATGATACAGTCTCGTTTAATTTTAACGCATAAATAAAAATAACCAAACCAAATTGTTTATTCGAGAGATTTTTAATTGGTGTCTAAATACGTACGATAAAATTGAAAAAATAAAAATAAACATTACACAGCAATCTTGAGAATATGCAAAATAAAATTTCAGATTTTAATTTTTCATATATATTTTTGTATCGCTTTGCCAAACTTTATTACGTCTAATATGGTTACATAAACGCTATAAGTTCTGTTGAACTTTTAGTTTTTGTTGTGGTTGAGGTGTTGAACAGGTTGAAGTGGTTGAACGGGATTGAGTGTGATATGAGGACTGCGGGTGTGTGCGTGAATGATGTGGGAGATCGAGTCAAGTAGAGGTTGAGAACCAAGGTGGCTGATCTCAAATAGCTGGGAGAATAAGGCAAAGAAGAAGAAGAAACGCTAAAGTTCTAAACGGGGTTAATAATAAGTACCATTGTAATATATTATATTATTATTAATAATTTCTATGTTTAATAAATAATTCTATTTAATAAACACGAACGACTGATTTGAAAATGTTTTTTTAAAGTTTAAATAGGTATTAATGAAACAAAATTTGAATACTCAATTATAGTTTTCTAAAATCAATAATATAAACGTTTGGTTTTTTTTTTGAATAAATATTTCTCGATTGTACGATATGTTTTGTAATAATAAATTATTTAGTTTTCAAACGAAGTTGGTGAAATTTATTATATCGTGTAATCCGTTAACAAAGAAAACGTAATTTTTCAAATACTGCGAAAAATTGTTCTTTTATGCAATAACGCTAATCATTCAATGAGTTCGTACGTACGTCAGTTTTATCGCAATTTGAGGTACGTTGTTCATTTGTTAAAGGGAAAACACCGTAACAGCGGCGCGCCAAAAAAAATTACTACGTTCGAAAATTGTCGTCGTCAGTTGTAGAAAGTTTGCACTCGGGAATTTACCCAGATGTTTGGTAGTGAGTGATACTTTGTTTTATAAAAATATTAAATCGAGTACTAAAAATCGACGGAACTTTTAGACGTTACTTCGTTCACGTTAAGATAAATAAATAATAATATAATGGAAGTTGAAAAAAAAAGGGGCGTGGAGACGCTCGTCGTACTTCGTCGTTCATTTGGCGACGCGAGACAATAGTTTCGGTGTCGTGCGCTTTTATATTATTATAAACTCCAAAACGATTCCGAGTAAAACAGTACCGATTGTTCGTTCAGCCATAGTTTGTACGTATTACGGACGCATTTCTTTACGACGAAACGAAATTGTAATCGCGGAGTTCATCACAAACGTCTTTTGTTCTCACACGTTCAAAGAGGCAATCGACGTATACGTATGTTATAAGTATTCCGTTAGCTAATTTTTACCGCGCCGTGTTGACGATCGAAAGTGTTCGAAGAAATATTACGGCGATATTCGAAAAATTATTCCATTATTTTCGCTTTAGCACTGGGCTCGACGGTATTAATTATAAACGTCGTTTTTAAGAACTAAAGGTAAATGACGGAGGAATACGCGCCAGATACGTTCGGGATACAGTTCGGAACGTCGGGAAAAAAACGCATATAATACCGTGATCGGAACTCCGGACGACGGTTTAATAATAATCGCGTATTACGCTCGCGCGTAACCATTATTACTACTATCGCGTTAAAAATATCCCGCCCGAATAAATCGTCGATCGTTTATTATCGTTGGTTCCGCGAAGTTACGAAAACGAAAATTGTCGATCGCCGTTTGGCCAAAGTATATCGCGTCGTTCACTTACGGAGTTTCGGGGACTAGTTTTTATTTATCGTTTCGGGCACTCAAAAAAAAAGAACAGGTTCACACCGTGCCCGGACGGTCGCGTCGAGGGCCGCCTGGGCGTCGTCGCTGCGCGAGTAAACCGCCTAACAGAGTATTTTTCACCCGTTCGTTGCGTTTTTTACGTACGATACACGAACGAGATAGCGGTGTGTGTACGGGTGTTTAAAAAAACGCGCGAAAACAAAAAATTAAATAAAATACGTAAAAAGAGAAGATACCGAATGGACGTTGTAGTAAGCAATACGATTTTTTTATATTTGTACGTACCCAGATCATTCCTTAGGTTTATTAATAAGTTGGACTACGCCGTAAAAAATCGTTTTTACGATCGAAACGTCAATCGTGTATTCTATAACTGGTCCTAAATACATTTTAAAGTCGATTCCGTTTGATCCGGACAGAGGGCCGTCAAGTACGGATAAACGAGTGTTCATTGTATTACGCGCGTTATCTGGACAAGAAGCGCGAAATTTAATTCGTCTTTGGAAACTTTCGATGTAGGTTAGTGTAGAAAGCCTACATAGAATATTATAGTGTGTATATATATATATTTATATTACGTTCTTTTTTCCTCGCCTTATTTTCCTAGCTATTTGGGGTCGGCCATTTTGGTCTAATATATATATATATTAATTATTGCGTGTATAAATAGGATAATTGTATACGCCTTGTTTGTATCGCGCTGCTTTACCGTATAATGAAGTGTGCGGTTCGTGCGTCGGTGTATTCGTACTGAAAAAGTTTATTATTCGGACATTCCGCTTCGTTAAATCGAAAATAACACTTCCCCTATCGTTATATCCGCGTATATATATATACACTCGTATATTTATTACTGTATAATTTTTTTTCGGATCACGCGACCTACATAGATACGGACGTTACGTAAGCCATAGACGTACGCGTATTATTCGTAATTTCGTTTTCGTATTCGGGGAATTATAAAAAAAAAAATAATACGCTACGGCCGTATTACGTTGATAAAGCAATTCAACGCGGCCGATTGTATACACCGGACTCGTTTTTTTCTATCGCTTCTCGATAAAAACGCAAAAGTTCGTTGCCTTCAACCCCTCCCCCCTAGGCGACAAATAAACGTAAATTGAAAAATTACCCCGTATACTTTAATTCGCGTATTTGTCGTTCGTTTTAAGCGGTTTTTTTTGAAACGCGTATATCTACTAAATATATACATTAATTTTACGGTATATAATTAATATTACGAGAATAACGATTATAGCGAAAACAGGAAATATTTTCGTCGCGGAATTAATGACCAGCTTCAATGATTCCCTACCGGTGAAACGATATCTGGCTTAATGGATATCGGCGTCTCCCGTGTCGCGTATTTATTCCCGATCGATTTCTCCAGTCGTGAAGTATAAAACTAAAATCGTAACGGAAAAATCTCTTAGGGGCGTCCCCTTAGTTAAACGTCCCTCGAAATATTAAAGAATGCCCACGAAGGGGTGGCGGCGCCCAAGTTGGGAATTTTCGTTATGTTTATTGTACATCGTAAATGCAGTACGAGATTAAAAACTTAACGACGAAAGAGCGAATTAATTTTTTCAGGCCGAGTAGTGCCGTTTTTAATATCTAGGGGCGAATTTCCGAATAAAGTTTAATTTATCGACGCGATATTTCTGGAGTACATAATAAATCGATTATCTCGAACGGAGAAAACGTTGACTTTCGAAACTATACAGCCGGTGAAATATGTAACGTAACGCAACTCTAAAGTACTCATTTGGTGAAAACAATCTCGTTCCATGAAAACCGGCGGTAATTAAGGTGTTAATTAATAAATATTTTCCACGATTTCGAACATTATGTTTAAATAAAAGTTGCAACGGGCGGGAAAATCTTGAATATGGGAGTTTATATTGTATATATAGCCAAGGTTTTAACACGGAGACCACGAGTCTCGGTGTATTTATTATTTTCACGAAAGTTTAACGTAAAAAAGTTCAATAAAATATTTTGCATACGTCGGCTTAGAAAATTGAACTGTGACAAAAGCGCGTTGTCGTCTACGCTATAATCCGCGACGTCTTTTCACGCGGATACCGACGACCGTTCGAACGCAACTCAATCTTCGTACACAAATACTACTATTCAGTACGTTTCGCAGTTACGTCGGAGATGCGTCACGGGATAATTATTTTCGAATAGGTCAGTTTATGCGGGCACGTAATTTGGGTTCCAGTTAGAATTTATATAAATAGGTAAAAACGAATAAAAAAACGATTGGAAAACTATATAAACCGATAAACGTGGATCGCCATCGGAATAATAACGATTTTCGTTTACGAAGTTCGTATAATATTTTCCATTTCGTATAATATTTATCCATTGTACATAATAGGCGATTAGTTTTAGATTTTAGTTAGCTACGCAATACTCGCCGGCTTGTTATAAATTCGTATCGTCGTAACGCCAATACAAATATAAATACCCAATTTCGGAAATATATTCCATAAAGGTTCCTATTATATAAGGTTTTATTATTAAGTTTATGAGTATATAAGTTTTATTATTATATTATATAAGGTACTCGAAAGAAATGTTTTTTACCGTGTTTACCAGTCGGGTATTTAATATGTATTTCGTACAATAACGCGTACATCGAAAGTATTATTGTCGTGTAACAAACGCGTATTATCGATATAGTGAAAATACACCCGAGTACCTTAATACGCCCGTTGTTAAACCGGTAGATTATTAACGGTTGTTAGTTATAATCAACTTTGTTTCAAATTAATTTGTCCCGGTTGGGCGATTTGTTTAATTAGATTTATTTAATCGTAGTTTTGATTGTTGTAAATTGTGTGCATCGTCGTCGTGTCACTGGCGTTTTATTTACCGTATTTATACCTACCCATTGTTAAACTAACAAAACGAATTCATTCCTTCGTCATAATTGTCATTGAAACGGTTATGTGTCAATTGCCATCGAAACAACGCGTTAATCAATTCGCAGAGATTACGTATGAAACGAAAAATATCCTCCGTGATTAAACCTTTACGAAATTTTTACTGTCACATTATCGCCAAAATCGCATCTACTTAACCGGAGAACGCAATTTCCGTTTAATCGCGAATTACGGATATTGTATGGATAATAAACGTAAACGTTACGGACCATAATATTATATTCCACGAACGAACGCCAATAACCACTCGGAATTAACGTATTCCGAATTTTTTATTAAACCGTTTAATCATCGACGTACCTTTCGTATGGTGATGATGAATAAATACATAAATAAAAAATTATATATATATATATATATATATATATATATATATATTCGTCTTTTTCGTCGACAATAATTTCTTTCCTTCCTTCTCCACCAAATATAAAATACTTTAAAAAGTAACGTCTTTTCAACGATTAAATAAATACAATAAAATACAAATACAAAATTTACCAAGCTGAAGTTGTACATACAACCTATATGGCGCATAAAGGTACTACGGACGTTACTACAAAGCGAATTCGAATATAAGGTCACTAATTAGTGGTTGATTAACGAAATATTTACAGATCAGTAATCTTATTAGAAATGGTTTTACGCTAAATGTAAGCAAATTCCGTATTATTACGTAGTCATCGATCATCGTTATATCTCGGCGGTGGACGATGCTGATGAAAGTGGTAAACATTCGAAAATAAGTTTTCATTTTCATTCAATATAGAGATATACTTAAGAAGGTATAAATATGTAGAAATGATTATATAGATCGAATTGTTCCGCCGAGTAGGTATACGTAAATTGGAAGTTCCGTTAACGGGTACATTTTTCCACGTCACGTTCTAAAATAATACATTTTATACGTTACGCGTTCTATCGGTTTTTACATTTTTATTATTCTTTTAGTCGTACTGACGCGTTTATACAGGATACGATGGTCTCTTTGTACGTCATTTGAAAAAAACCCTTTTGGTGGCCGTTGTTCGAGATTAGTTTCGTTTTTTGGTCTACGCATTGAAGTGTTTTCGTAATTCTATTATCCATCCGAACAAATAAAAGGCAAGATTTTTCGCCGTTCTCGTTGTATTAGTCGTTTTTTTCATTATCCGCCATTACGCGCCTTCACGAAGAAGACCGTCGAATAGTTTTCTAATACTAAACATCTCGGAACCAAATCCCTTTAGTGATACACTCACGCACGCTCGCAAATACACACACACACACACACACACACACACACACACACACACACACACACACACACACACACACACACACACACACACACACACACACACACACACACACACACACACACACACACACACACACA
>JAIPRN010000318.1:0-95141 GCA_025469175.1 Geopemphigus sp. TES_GeoC_2020 | reverse complement strand
CGGAAACTTATAAACGAATCTTAAATACTCGAAGTTGGGACGACGATCGAATATTCGAGGACTGTTACGATAACGGCGAACCCGAGGGAGAATTTATATCCAGGGTGGTAACACGTTCTTATATCTACCTAGTTTCGAGTCGACCGTGTCGATTCACGTACCGTGTGTTGAATAATCGCCTACCGTGTTTAGCGTGAATAATTTTACAGCGCCGTGACAAAACCGTAGCGGATTTTCCGAACGGTTCAACTGTACACCCACCCACCGTATAGTCCAGATTTTCCCCTCGTATTACTTCTGGCTGTTTGTTTAAAGTTAAGTTTCGACGGGAATTCGTTACCAATCGAGAGGGTCATCGAAGCTGTGGAGACGCAAAGCCGGTGCCAAGGAGCTCGAAAAAGACGGTCTGACGGTCGTGTTTAAAACGTGGCGGGAACGGCGTGTATTAAAACCGCGAGATGGATAGGAGGGGTTTACTTCGAAAAAGACTCGAAAGATTGAATTAAAATGTATTTTCTATAAAGCGTTTAGATCGTTGCATTTTGAACAGCCCTCGTAAATTGCGCGCTGTAAACGAAATCGACGACTATAACGCGCGATCAGGAACGGTTCCGTTCGCGGTGCGTCCGTTTTTGTCGTGTAAACGTTTATCGGCCGATTCGGCGAAACTTCAAAAACCTTCGTCCGGCCGACGCATAATAAAGCTATTTCAGTTTGCGATTATCTGGCCGGGGGCCTAGAATCCGAAATACAAATCACCGCGCTAATAAATAATGACCTTATATCAACAACGATATTCCGCGAGTAGTCCCGCGTTATTATTATATATATATTAATATATATATATACACGTATAGTTATATAATATAGGTCAACAAACTTCGTTCGACACGCGAGGCCGAACTACGACGAAAGAAAGTGATATTGATTACGCGGGCGATATCGTTTCGTTGGACAACTTGGTTTTGTCAATTCTCGGACGACGAATCCTCGCACGAAGACCGTGATTTCGCGCGGGCCGTATCAACCGGCGCGAGAAATTAAAAAATGTAGATACTTCTTAGGAAGGGGAAATCACGTATTAGCGACGAAAATTTCGAATAAATTTCGCGTCTAAAGCCCGTACCGTGTGAACCGCTAGAACGTAACCGCGACAACGAAACGTTTCTTTAATTATTGAAACGCACCGTTTTCGTGCCCGAAACTGATTCCACCGACTAACGACGAATCCGGCCGTGAACCACCGTTACAACCGGAATTCGAATTCGTCGACGTAATTCTGCTTATCGAATCGTAGCGCCGCGGTTTAAGTAGTTCGGTGAAATTTGTGCAAAACGAAATCGCAAGGGATCGGAGAAAATCGCCCGTCTTAGACAATAATTTCCGGCTTACGTTCGAAACTGCCGGCATTGCAAAAACTTTCAGCCAGTAAGACAGATTTCGTTCGTTATTTCCGTCCCGATATTATTATATTGCTCGCGACTGTATATCTATACGAAACCGATTGCGATTCGATTGTTTTATCTCGTGGTAAAATAATATTTTCTACGACATATCGCCGGCATCCCAAACGTCTCGTGGTACCTTCGAGTCGAATATAAGTAGAACGATATTATTTTCTCTATATAGAAGAATTCGTAAACAATACGACGCTAAATGTGTATACCCTCGCGCGTCGATATCTTGTATGTGACACTTTTACGAACAAACAGTTTTATCGATTTTCAACGGACAGTCTTATACTCGTGTTACTCGTAAATACGAATAATCATGGAATTGTGTTGGTATCGTAACGTAATACGAGTGTAAATTCACTTCGCCCACTATCGTAAATTAATAGTCGGTTAGACAAAAATCAAAATTGTCTAATAAACGACAATTTGTATACGTAATAGAAAACGGTTTTAAAACGATTTTGCGTAGTACTATAAAAATGTTTATGTTTTTCGACACCGATATTACCATACTTAGTATGTCTAAAGCGTAGATGGTCTGCGCGTTAATTTTCGCAATTAGGAACGCATTGTTTGGAACGCGCGAAATACGGAAAACTTCGTTATTACGTTTTACGCTAGCGTTTCAATTTTGTACTATACCTATACAACCTATTTGCAGTAAATCATAAAATGTATATTTTATAAAGTCGCGTTGTGTACGCAACACACATCCATAGCAGTTACTGAAACTTGAATGATTAGAATTTATATAGGCGCGTACATTGTACATGGTACGCATTGTGTTGATAATAATCTATTTTTATTAGTAGATGGGAATAAGATATGAATAATGCAATTTCAGACGTAACGATATTATATTTACGGCTATTATTTAGCGTCAAATTTCGTTTGTAACGAATATTCGTCGTTTCCGTTTTTTCAGTTTTCGTTGTTTCGTTTATTTATTTATATTTGTTAGATTATTACTTACGTTACCGTAATAATCTGAAATAAATCGCGAAATCGGTAACACGAATACCGAGTTAAGAGTATACCGTACAACTACGTTCAAAATATATCTCGCCACGAAGAAAATAATGACGGTCGTACGATCTAATTATTACTCCTAATACGGTGAATGATATTTCGGTCGTTTATTAAAACAAAAAAACAACTTAATTCGAACTCGCAGGATCATTATTCAGTTTGGCTTAAGCAACGCTTAACATAAACCTCGATAACATAATAAATAACGGTAATTCAAAATAAAAAAAACCTTGTTAAATTTAATATATACGTTAATATTGTTGCTTACATTTCCTCCATTTTAAATTAAAAATTCGATAAAACGTCACACAAGGAAAACACATTTTGCCTCAAACACGTAGTGTATAAAATTTAATAATTAAATTTTTCAAAATTACCGAACATCACGCGAATTAGTATTGATATTTAAATTATATCGATTATCACGCGACGTTAACGATACCCTCCTAAAGTATTAAATATTCAAAAGTTATTGATACTCTTTAAATTAACGTTAAACATATATATATATATATATATATATGTGTGTGTTATATATCGATATTATATAAAATAATTTTTTATCTATCAAATGGGCATAATCGAGTTAGTTATTAAGACAACCTCGAAAAATCCGTGTCGTTTACGAACTATCGTAAATCGAGCTCGTTGTTCGTAATTGTTCTGACTAAAATACGTTAGTTATACCACAATCCCACCCCAACCCCTAAACAAAAACCGTAACGCCCGAATTACCATTTTCCATTGCTTAGAACTAATCGGGTCATAGAACAGAATTATTGAATTAATTTGCATATTAATCCATAACGGACGTTAAAAATCTTAAAACTGCATAAGTAATGTTTTTTCCCCAAACACGCCACATTAACGAAAACGTTGCAATATTTTAGTAACAACGCTAATTTACTGCGCATATATTACCATATTTTTAATTTCGCACCATGTTTAACGGGCTTTATGGTTGTGTACATGGACATAGCCGTGTATTGTAATTAAACGTTTGTTTTCGCGATAGTAAGAATGAGTGAAAGAAGCATTCTCGAATAATATTTACACTAATATTAATATCAAAACGGCCGACACGCTTGGTAATTGTCGGAAAACCACGCACGATTTAAGTACGGGCGTAATAGTTGTAACGGGACCGACGATTTAGGTTTTAAACAAAAAAAAATGATTAAATCCGAACTCGCGGAAATGAGAATATTTTTGCCCTATCCATCCAATCACCGTACATAAAAAAAAGGATTAAACGGCCACCGTAAATACAACCGAGTCGTCGCGTTGGCGTATATTCCGTACCACGTCTAACAACTGGCAACTTGGTAGCTAGACGGAAAAAATACACAAACGTCGTGGTTCAATGAGACGTTCGGGTTGAAATTCCGAGTTTCCGAATCATCTTACACATTTCGATGGTTTCCATTACGCGCGATCGAAGATTCGTATTACTTTTGAAACCGTCTGAACAAAACCGATTGCTTCGACGAAAGTTTTTTCAACGTTTATGGGAAATCACGAGAACAAAATGAAATAAAAACCCTAAAAACTGGACCGTAAAGCTACGGCATTGGGCAATGACTTCGCCACCCGACAACTACGTACCTACCAACTCCGTACAAAGTTCAAACCAAACGTATTATTATACCGAACGTACCAAAAGCCTTCGACACTCCGACACCATATACGTACCCGTGTAACGAAATTCGTCGGATAAATCGAACCTACGGCGAAAAACAATATTTCGACATAAATCACGTTAACGCGATTATAAACAAACAATTTGATTTCGGTCAAAAGCCGGTGATCGTAAAGTAAAAATTACGATCTAATTATTACGCGCACTAGAGAACCAACCTTCAGGCAACAACTCCATACAGTGCACTAACCCCCGTGTTTCATCGCACACGGCCCACTCTATGTATATGACTGTCGAAACAACCTTTATTTCGAATTAAAAACGCCCGCGTCGAATAAAACTTCATCGCTCGCGATACATATTTTGTCAAACACTTCTCCATATCGGGACATTAACGCGTCAACCAGTAACTTCAACTGGTCTTACAGACAATTCGCGAAGCCGATCCCGTCGTGTTTAAACAAAAATTATATGCACAAGGATACGCGTAAACACGAAAGCGCCACCAAAAATAACGGGAATTTCGATCGTAAAAATAGCGTATTTAACGAAATTTAATAATTATCCTTCGAAGTTCTCTCGATGTGTTGATACGTGTTAGTACCAACATTACGTCCAGTTGTGTACATCCCTCTTCGAGTATGCCGGTCTTGTTTATTCGTCAATACCTATTACTGCGGTATAAAACTTTTCTTTCGTTGCGGTTTTCAGTTTAAGAAAGAACAAAAAAAATCACACGACACCTTGACAGGTGAATAAAGGAGAAGGGGTAAACAATTTTCCAAACCGTTTTTCTCAATTCTAACCACACACACACACACACACACACACATACAGTTTTGCTATCGAGTTTTCGTACGTCAACTAGCTAACAGTATTTTATTACGATACGTCGGAGCAAATACGCCACTGTCAACTCTACCATTTCGTCAATGATTCGTCGACGATTTTCTTGAATTTCCTCGATATTTTCGTCAGACGAACGACGTTGATTTTCTAGCGAAAAGACGCCGTTTACGAAACGAAAAAACCACTCATACACTCCTATTCGAAACAAACATGTTTCTCGTTAGCATTCACAACGGTTTCCGCCGAAATAAGAGGGAACGGTAATTAACGTTCGCGCGTCGATCTAATTTTTCCGCCGGCACCAACGATTACCACCATGATAAAGGCTCGAAAAAAATTTGACCGCGCGAAAACCCGTTCACGAATTGTGCGTTTATGAACGGAGCGGGATATACGTGTCGAACGAAAAAAACACGAAACGGATAAAAAATGGTTTACAACGATAAAAAAGTGTCTACGTGTTTTTGCTCGTCGCCCGTTTGTCACAATATCGTCCGTCGCTAATTAAATTACTCGGAAACGCGTAAATCGTCGAACACTATATATATATATATATATATATATATATATATATATATTATACGCGTATACGACGATATTATTTATTCCCACGGCGCCCCGACGTAGAGATAGTTATTGTTCCCCTTACGGCCACCATGACGACCATCCATTGAAAATTTACAACCAGCAGGTAATACAAAAAGGTTTCCCAATGCGACTTAGCGTAAAATATGAAATAAAAATAGGGTTATTTTTTCTCGTTTTACTTTACGGTTGGGCTAAGGATAGCCATTTCGTCCCGCAACACAGTCTCGTCGTGTGTATATAACGTGTGTACCTACACAAGGCGATACACATTAAATATATATATATATATATATATACACACACATGTATACATCGCCTAACGTGTTTTAGTGGAATAATAGAAGAGTTCGTATGATGACCACCCTGCTCACCGCTAAAACTTAACGTACTTAATAAATCTATAAGGCGAACCTTACACGGTATATATACAACTAATATACGCGTTCAATATATATCCGTGTGTGTATTGCGTGTGTATTGTGGGTGTATTGTGTGTATATACTGTGTGAGTATGTGTGCGTGCACGCCTATGTGTATTTCTTACTTCGCTCTTTTCCTCTTATAATTCCAACCGTTGCTCACAAACGCCTATGCGAACCGCCGACGCAATTTATTATTTAAACAGCGAGACGTTATATATATATATATATATAAGTATATATGTATATAATATTACAACATGCACAATAAATTTTTTATTTCCTTTCTATTCGGTATTTAAAAAAAAAAACAAGAAAACTAGGCGACTCGAAAATTATATTGGGTTTTAACGTTAGAGGCGGATTCGATACGCCACGGACGTAAGGCTCAATCGTTCTTTTATTTGACGTAGCTATTTTTATCGTGACGCCGAAATGAAAATTAACAATCGTACTTGAATTGCACTGTATATTCTTGTAATACCGCGCCGTGCCAACGCGTTGTTAAAAAATAACGACGATCCAAATAATAGACATTATTATTATATATATACGTATATACATTTTCTCGAGAATAAAAGCGTTCAATCAAATCGCTGTCACTTTTACTGTTTTTGCAACGCAATTCTATTGATTCTAAACCTACGAACGGTGTCCGCCCACATAATTATCTAAATACTATATAGCGATATAAAACATTCGTCATCGATCACAACAGTCTGACCTGAAGGTATATCGTCTCACGATTGTTACACGAAGAACACATATCACATTAATAATCGCGTATTGGAAAAGAAAATTTGTGCAATTCAAAAACCATACTCCCGTCGGGCACATTAAATAATCGTTTTTCGTTTTCTCCGGAATTCCTGTTCCAAAACCCCCGAGCCAAATAAATATTAAAAACACGAAAACGTTTGAGGTAAAAATAGACGACCTAATGAACCACTACATAGCGTTTATCTATCCCTCGGTAATTGCTTTTTACATAAAACGTTTGAATTTAGTCGAATATATTATTATTATTATTTATATATATATTCCATTCAATTTAGATGACGGTTTGATGTTTTTGAAAGAATTAACGAATAAAAAAATATCTCTATTATTTAAAATTTAACGGAGTATTAAATTGTTAGATTATTAAGTATTGAAATAACGCGATATTAAAAACGGTATAGTTAAAATATTTCTGAAATACATATATATGTAATATTTAAGTAATCGACTAGACTTTTTCAAGTAATTAAATAGTTTGTAACAGTTATTAACGTTTTCACGCACACACATACATTCACACATACACACAGACACACATATATATATATCGCTCACTTATGTTAAAACCATATTCTTTAATATAATATTTGAACTAAAACGCGAATTAAGATTTTGACATAATTTAATACTACGGAGTTGTGTAACAGACGTGTAATTCGTAATTTTGATTTACCGAATGAACTTTTATCGTCCTACGTGATTTCAACGGTACGAAACACCCAAAACGGGCGATCATCGTTTTTCTTTCTATTCCAGTCAGCTCCACAAAACCGTTGTGGAAAACGTACGAAAAAAAATTTCGCCCATTTTCGGGTTTATGCCACCGTAGAAGTGAGACGGAGAAAATTCACCGTACCGCGCGCCATATGCTTGCAACTCACGTAGAAAGGTTTGAGGGGAACCAAACGTGCAAAGTATGCAAATTGCCGTTCGAACTGCCAATAGCCCGCGGCATAAAAAATGAAATAAAAGTTTTATTCGCGGATTACTAATTTATTAAAATATTACGACGTTACAAAACGTCTAATGTACGAAATAAAAATGATCGTCCGTGTGCGTCGGCAAATAAAAATTCGTACGTAACTATTTATTATTAACGGCCGTAGTAGTACCGAAATTCCGAAAACAAATTATTCGACGTCGACCATTACCAAAGTACTAGTCAAGATTATCGTATCGCATATATATATAAATTTCACGATCAAAAATACAATATCGTGTCGGGGAATTTAATAAGGTATAATCGTTTGACGGTTAATTACACGTCTCCGATAAAACGAACTACACTTGATGAAAAGTTCTATTGGACACGTATAGTGTTTACGTTCAAACTTTAAACGAATTTCACGGTTAAATATAATTGAAATATACCGTATCGTTTTTCGGCGAATATTACCGGCCATACAAACCTAATCACTAATAACGGCGATATTTATTAATTACAATTATCTCGACAATCGGTAAGTGCCGCCGCGGCCTGATTAGCCGTTCACGCCGCGCGCCATACGAACATTGTACTAAATAATAATTTCGTAAAATGATAATACCCGCGCGATATTGTCGTAAAAAATAAAATCGTCGCGTGATCGTTGTCGGTTGTCCGCCATTTCGTATCCGTTTAGCAAAAAAATCCTCGTTATGTACTAATTTATTCTGTTTTTTTCCCTAAAAAACTTCGAAATATTTTACGAAAAAAAGAAAAGAAATTTATCCGAGCCCGATTCTGTAACGAGACGCGCAGTCGCACAGCAATAAACCGCCGATGTTTTTACGTTTATCGAACCAATTCTATGATAGTCCCGCGTTTTGTTCATTATCCTTTTCTCGTTTTGTGCGCGTTTGTTGAATTATTCGCCAATTTCACGATAGTTCGACTCTAACGGTTAGTATTTATTCAAATTTAAGCGGTCTCCGCCAGTCGACGTTCGTGGCTCCTACACTGTATGGCGATCCCGTTCTGTCGCGCGTTTATCGCCAAAATTATTTTCACGTTCGTACCGGTTTGTCGGTTTCTTTTTTTTGTAACGCGTCGCCGCGATTTGTCCGTATAGAGCCATTTTGTCGGACCGAAAAAATACAAAAAAAATACGTACGTCGTTTAATTAAACGAGTCGCTTTTTAAAATATAAGCGTACAATTCGAACGTACTTACGCGGAACGTAAATACCCAACGGTATATTTTTATTCGCGGCGCGCCGTATCGCGACGATACGTCACATTTCTCGCTAACAACCCTCGTTACCGTTTCGTCGTAAATTCCCGTCTTTACGAACGCGTATTTGTATCCACTAACCGGCACTCGTAACACTTTTTAACATTTTAAAACGGCCAGTTTCATCCGGCGTTAAAAACGTACAGTCGTCGTCGGTGATGATAACGTAGTTCACGCGCAGCGTATTTAGGAAGCCGTAGATAATTGAGCGGTTACCGCATTTTCACTACCGACCATAACCACAATATTATCGACTCTCGGATTCGTTACGACCGGCGCTAAATTACGAACGGTAACGACGTCGCAAAACCGGCGACGATTCATCGTGGACGAGTTAATCGATCGAAATACCCGTAACGTTGCGACGATAATTAGTAGACGCGACGATTCGTACCCCCCGAGAATCGCGAAGAAAGAAGAACACGATTGCGTACAAATTTGTATTCGTCGACGTCGAATCGTTATCACGAAACAGGCGTATCGCCGCTATATAGAAAAGACGAAAATATGAACGGATAACGCGCGATAAGTGCCTACCGACACAATTCCATTACACGACAATACCCCGAAAACAGACGGATAAACGGATAAACGAATAAACGACGCGAATTGACGACAATAGGGGATTTGATACGAAAATCTCAAAGCGACTAAAAACACAAAAAATCAAGACGAAATCGTATTATTTCGTTCGCGCAAACACACGGGGAAACGTCTAAAAAATAGTAGCACGGTCCTTTTTTCGAAATCGAAACTGCCAAATATAATAATGAAACGCCAACGAATAACAATAACGTACAAAACGCGTTAATACATACACTCCATTAATCAGTAAACGGAAACGACTCTGTCAACAATCCGGGCCCGTAAAAGCTTCGAACGTTATTGTCGGTATAGTTAAATTTTATATGGAAAGGTTAGACGCGTTTCCTTATATCGTCATTTTTCAATCCCTCCGGGGACCTATTATTAAATTCGGTAAATCATATTTGATAACGGAGGGTAAAATAAAATTCCCCTATATTGTACCACTCTTTGCAAACGTAAAAGTTAATATATATATTGCGCGCAATGTGCATACATTACGTGCGTACAGAATGTTCTACCAGCTACGCTCGTTTTTCCGATCAATTTTCGTATTTCACTTTTTCGTTCAACCGTACTAATTCGTTTGACGTACTAATTATAGCGCGTTGCCACGGGAAAATAAAATCAAATTTTCGGCGCTCTTTATCCCGCGGGATTTTAGATTCTTTTTTTAAACAACGAACCGTATTTATGTCGCTCAAACAAATTATTTCTCCGAACACTCTCGCGAATGCGGCGGATATATCGAATCGATAGTTTTAATTTTTTTTTTTTTTTGATAATGGCTTAAAGAAGTGGAAGTGTCACGCGGAGAGTGTAAAATTATTATTTACCCGTATTTTCATTCCGCTTCTATACGTTTTTCAAAGCGTATAAATTACGACCGAACGGTTCGATATTCGTTTTTTATATACGTCGACGCGTAAAAAAAATTGAATAATAAAAACTTCAAAGCGTTACGAAAAAACTAAACCATCCCGTAGCGCGTACGGTGAACGGTGTACCATCCATACTCTGTCCTACGCGCGTGCTCTTCGATTTTTATAGACCCTTTTTGTTTTTTATTCCATTCGTTTTGTGCGCTTCGAATACGTCCACCAATTACACGTAACAAATGTACACAAATTACACCATAACGCACGCAAAAATCGTCGCCATTTCGTCAACCTCTAAATGCTTGACACGTAGTTCGCGATATACGGTTTTTAAAACGAAATACGTTTTCCGGTAATTTTTACGTTTCCTAATAAATGCGTCGTAAACTTGTCACACGTAGGGTGTGTGTTTCGGTTTCGTTTTGTGCGCCAACCCATTATGAACTCGCCACCGTACGTTACTCTCGTTTATTCCGGAACGCGGTCGTACATTTTTATAACGCGGAATATTCGTTATTGCACTCCACACCCGACTAAACGTTCCGACTGTATTAAAGTACGCGTATTTGTAGCTAGGAATTCCCCCCCCCCCGGGTGACGTACACGTTAACGAATGGCTTTTTTTTTGTGTGTAGGGACGACGACGAATGACAAATAGTTTCGATCAAACTTTTACCGCGTTTTTGTTTAAACCATTTATAAACGACATAATCGATAAACTTCGGTGGATTTGACAAACGCCCGATTTGCACCAAACTAAATAAATGAAGAAACGCAATAACGGTTCCCGTACGCGTCGTCGTCAAACGAATACGACGTACGCTTATTCGCGTTTACACGATTGGCGTTCGCCGTTACGCGCGTATTATCGTTCCGGAGGTTTTTCTCGCCAAAACGCGTACGTATTCGAAAGTCTTTAAACGATCGTCCCTGGCCGGGTAAACGGTGCACGGTCTGTGTTTTCCAGCGACGCGCGTTTCGAGATTTTGTCGTTCTCGCGTTTCGGTATAATAACAATCCTAATCGAATTAGCGGCCATGGTTCCCGGAAAACGTTCGGAATATTACGTATTACGAGCGGATGAACTTCGCGAACAACTAATTTAACCGTTTAACACGGCCGCGATATAGATATACAAATTCGGGTATAAGTTTCGAAGCCGGTAGATTAGCTCAGGTAGAACGCACGACGTGTAAACTACGTACATGCGTGGAAACTTGGTGAGAACTACTGAAACACGCTTTAGGCTAGAGAAATTTCGTCCACGTTTTTTTTTTTGTCTATTCTCTCGTCGTGAAACAAACGTCGAGCGTTTGTCGAGACGAACGGTCCCGCGTCGTACAAATAATAATAGCGCGCGGTCGTCGCGCACACGAGGGACAATAACGAACGAGCGTATTATCGTTCGGCACTCACGCTCCGTTTCCGCTTTCAGGTATGGCGACCACCGGCTAGCGATGGTGACGCCTACGTCGGTATTGGTGTGCGGCCTGTTGTCGGCCGTTCTCTTGGACTTGGCGTGCTCGGCCAGCGGCCCGGTGATCCAGCAATGTCCCACGCACGGCGAGATCACGCCGTGCGTGTGCACGGTGAAGAAAAACGGCGGCCTGGACATTCTGTGCGAGTTCACCGACCTGCAGCACATATCCAAAACGATGGCCGTACTTAAGGGCAAACCATCGCTGGTCATATTCTACCTGAAACTCCGGCACAACAACCTGCCCAAGTTGCAGGGTTTCGTATTTTTGGGCATGGACATCCGGCACCTGACCATACACAACAGTACGCTGGCCGTGGTCGAAGAGTCGTCCCTCAGTTCGATCGGTGAGTTGTCGATCGATCACTAGACGGCGTTAGGTCGTAGGCACGGGTTACGCGCCACACACCGTGCGCGCCGAATTCGTGGCCAGCGATTTGTCGATGTTCCTATGCGAATCACGATGGGACGTATATTATATACGTAGGGTCACGTATTCCTTAAAAATACGTTTTGAGGTCGCCGTTGTCGTGATGAGCGAAACGGTTACGAGTTTCGAAAGTTTCGACGAAAACAATCTCAACTTCGGTATAATTGTTCGTAACTCCAAATATGTCTGTTTGCGTTTTACATAACGCGCCGCGAACTCTGAAACGACTACAACAGATGAACTAAAATGAGAATATTCGTCTTCGTATCTCGGATATAAAATATGTCAAATAATTATTTACTTTTCAACTATCTGTATCATATTTAGGAAAATAACGAATGAAACTTACGCGACCCGAAACGAAACCCAAGTATACTGGCCAACTTTGTGCGTTAATATTTTTCTTGCAACACGCGAACCCGCCGTTATACGTACTGTAATGTAAAGCGATATTACAATAACCGATAATAATAAAACGTCGAAAGGGTTTAAAGGAATTCGAATAGGTAAAATATGCGTAAAACTATTCCTGTCGCCACCGTAGACATTTCATCGAGTCGACTGTATTTGATTTCCACCGTTTTTATGTCCGTCTTATTATACAATATCAATTATTATCGACATTTTCCTAATGTTATAAATACCGACTTTTCGAAATTGTCTAGTCAACGCGCCGTATAAATTAACTTCCATAATGACCTAAATAACTCTCTTACACGCGCGCACACACACACACACAATTTACATAAATGGACCCAAAGTTGCCGTAATGAAGTTTACAATTTAAATGGGATCGCTTTCATATTTTACACGAAAGGTTCGATGGCGACTCGACCGTGACGACTGTTCAGTAGAAATGTATAGAAATTCGAAACGTAATTATTTCGCGTTGCCTCTAGAAGTAATATCCCGCGATTATTTCGTATAAGAATTATTAGTATAAATTCGTTAAATCGTCGGGAACGTTCAAATGCCTGTGATTGTCAGATTCGAAAAGTGCCTATACCCACAACGATATTAAATACGTTTGTTACGCTTAGGAAACGTTTCCACAATTTAACGACGTCGGTTTTGATCATAAAGGCCGTACGTATATTGGTGCGCGTACTGTTAATAACGGGACGTATTGAACGTTCCGAGTCGAACGGAGTCGAATGGTTTCTACTAATTATTAATGAATATCGTATAAGCGGAGAATCGATTTCGCGGTAAATTAATAAATAATGTAAATAAACGTCGCTGTGTATGTACACATAATAAAATGGTTCGTCAGATTTAAAAACGTGACGGTAACAATTTTTTTTAATTACGACGAAATTTAAATTATTATTCGTCAGCGTACGAATAAAACGTAAAAAAAACAAAGAATATACGATCGTTTAAAATGTTTAAAAACCGCGAAAATTCCCCCGCCGTAAGGAAATCAAAATAAACTCCATTCGCGGTCGTTGTAATATTTATTACAATATATATTGTATATTGCCGTGTAATATTCGAACGCGTAATACAACACACTGTCCTATTGATAGACGATCGTAGACGAGTGTTGTCCACACGTCTCGTGAAAATTCGATCGCCAACTAGAGAACCGATTTTTTTATCTTAATTCGCGCCACTTCGCTAACCCGCGTTCGAACCGTAATCAGGCACTCCAAATAGCCGGCAACTGAAAAATCGTTATGGCTACGTGACAATATATAACGAAAATCAGAGTACAAACGAGTTCGCTAATAGGAGCGTTGTATAAAAAACTAAAAGTTCGGTTTTTAATTAATTTTTTCGCGACGGCGGCTTCGGTTTTTCGGTTTTCAGTCGTTTTCGGTACACGCGCGCGAACGAGCGCAAATATTCTGCCCTAATCGCGTCGGACCCACGAGTACCCAATATGCACCGATTGTACCGCCATTTCGGTGCACATATTACAAAACGGACGGGTGGGAACGAAACGTATTGCGGCGTAATAAATAAATCCGCTCGCGTATAACGACAACGATCCGCGTATGTGGGCTATTATTAAACCGTTTCGAATGTCAAAAGTCGAAACTGTAAAATAATAACGATTCGATTCGTAATAATTCATATCGGGGACCACCGTACACCGATTACGCGTTAACCGTTCTACGCGTCTCGGATTCACAAAGTGATTTACCGTGTAACCAATTTTTTCGCCCACCGTACATAATTTAATATATACGTTATATATCCGTATAATATCTTCCTCGTATCCCCCGTATACATAATTTAATACGTATATATTATATATATAAAATATGTATATACTCGCCTACGGTAAGTGCACGCGTAATCAACGCGAACATTTCGAGCGCGAGATATCGTCAATAATAATTCGCTACGACCGATTCGCTGAGAATCAATTACGATTCCGAAAATACCGACGAAACGATTAACGTTGGGCGCGGAACGTTTTTCGTATTACAGATTTCGTTTGATTGAAAACTACGCGTGACGATCGATCTCTAATCACTGTGCGCGCGTTCGAGTTTTATGTTTCTAACGCGTTATAACGTAACGGCGAGCGTATCGAAAACGGTTCGGAAAAGTTAAATACGCCCCCTATCCGGGAGGCACAAACGTCACGGGAACGACAACGAAAAATTTCGCCGAAAATCTGATCACTTTCGTTCGCCACCCGTCACCGTATATTTCTCTTATCTAAAACGTTTAATGGACGTTAGCGGAACCGAAAGTTTCTATTATTTGGATCGCCACTTTTTTAGGCGTTCATAAATTTGAAAACAAAAAATACTCGTCGATCGTGTTCAACGTTATTATTAAACAACTCGAACACGTGACATTCCGGAACAATGTATCATAGAAAACGACGTTAAAAAGTAGAATTCGAATTAAATAATAGCGTTCGATTTTCAGCGACGATTTCAAAGGTTTCTTAACATTAAAACGTAATAAAAAATAAATCGCCGCGGCCTATTTATCCCGAAAAATAAATGACAAATATATATACGGGTATATTTGAATCGATGTATACACTTAACGACTGAAACGCGACGAATTAACGAAAAACTGTTACTTTTCCACGTAGGTAAAACGTATTATACGAAAGTCGGCCGTACGTTTCAAAACATAACGTATTCCTCCAGTCAAAATCGTCGTTCATTAACCCAATTGTTTTTAACCTCGTCAATCAATCATCCGTAATATATAACGTATTTGTGTTGCGTTTCTAAAGGGAAAGCTCTTACGCAATTGGATTTATCCCAGAACTCGCTGATCAGCGTACCGACTCCGGCGCTAAAGAGCTTAGATAGGCTATTGATCTTCAACCTGAACCATAACAAAATCAGCGCCATCCACGCGAACGCTTTCGAAGGAATGAGCACGTTGGAAATACTGACCTTGTACGAGAACCGTCTTACAAACATCGAACCGAACGCGTTCGCCGGCACAGAAAAGTACACACACCCAACGGACGTGTAAAACAATACGCTAACGTACGCTGTAACGTTTGTTTGGTCCGCAGGAAACTCAAACGCTTGAACATCGGAGGAAACGAGTTGAACCGGGTGCCGACCGAAGCCCTGCAGACAATGGACAACTTGAAGAAATTAGAAATTCAAGAAAACAAAATCACGGCGATCAGCGAAGGCGACTTCATAGGTAACTATTATTACTAATAATAAACGTTATCGCTCGAGCCGCTTAATAATACGTCTCGCTAATTTCTCGTCGACAGTAAATATCGCGAATATTCCGAAATAAACGTACTTAATACCAACGGCTAATCGACAATAATAATAGTGATTTTCTAGAAACCGCTTGGAAATCGGAATGTAAACCGGCCGTTGTTGTTTCCCTTTACGTATCGCGTTTAAGACTCCAGAAAAAGTTATTAAATTCGCGTTCGAAAATCGACGGATGTTATCGGGCCTTTAGCGTAATTCAACGAACGTAATGATAATTCGTAAAAGATAATAATCGAGAATAATTACGACATTATCCGTCCACTTACTAATTTAAAATTATGATTCCGAACGACGAACGGGTTTGGCTATTACGTTTGATTTAGGGTGTTTTTATGAAGACAAGATAAAAACTTCCGACGACCCCTCGCGAGATTATGTAAATCAAAACGCCGCGAATCCTCGGCGTGTACGAAATAAAAAAAAACGTGACCGCCGAAAGAGCAAAAAAATGTTAACGAAACGTTTTGTGCGAACGTAGTAGACGCGTTATACGTTCGCGCGTGCCGTTCAATAATCGCGTAACCCTATAACGTGTGTAACGGTTGTTCAAGGTTTGAAAACGTTGGACATGCTGATCCTGGCGCATAACTACATCAAGCACATACCGGCCAAAGTGTTTCGTCATTTGCCGCTATTGAATTCGTTGGAGTTGGACGGCAATCAGATATCGCATATCGACGAAGAAGCGTTTTTCGGTTTGGAAGGTAAAACGATCATATTTGTATTCGAAACAACTAGTGGCCATATTTGGTCGCTTCGCTGGATACACTCTAATAACAAAATATATCGCGAATAATCCACCAGCGACTGGGCACGTTCCGAATCGTAGCGTACCGCGGACAATCGATAGGGAAATATGTGCCGGTCGTATTCGTACACGAAACCCCACTCGCCTCTGCTATCGGATAAGTCATAATATAGGAGAGTCAGAACAATAATAACGTAAACACGCCTATATATATATATATATTAATTCGTTTACGGTTTTATTTCGGTCTTTTATTTTTAAACGAATATTATTTACGCTCGCGAAAAGCTCGAAAATACGGCGACTATTCAAATACGACGCTATCGTCGCATTATTTAGGCGCGAGGGTCGCGTCGTTATCGCCGTGTACACTCGCCGGTTACACGACTTTCGGATTTACCGTCCGCTAAAACGGTTTTTTTTTTATTTTTAATTTTGCGCGCAAACGTTCGGCCAAAACGGTCGCGCGTGTTCTCCGCGCAACGTTTACTCGCAAACACGTATGTACCCGCACGTTACGTCCAGCGGCCGAGTAAAACAGACCCGGAGACCGCTCAATCGGCGTTCTATTGTTACGGTATTTGCGTAATCTTTCGCCGAAAGAGTTCAAACGGACGCGCGAACGGAATTCACGTCGGCGAACGTTTCGATATACGTTGTATCCACTTCTTGGGAAATCGTTGGTAGAATCGAATTAAACGAATATATATATATATATACTTAAAAAATACGATCGCGAAAAATCGGACGAAACGTAACCGGAAAAAATCGATAACGGACGAACAATTTTCGCTCGTTAAGCTATTGGAGACGACTAGCGTTCTCCCCGAACCCGAACGAATTTATTTACGTATTCGGACCACGCGTATGGTTTTAGTTCTCTCGGCATATACGAAACGAACCGATCGGATCGATATCCGGTAATCTCGCTTACAATGACGAACGTTTGTTCGTATCTGGAAAATGTCTAAGCGCGTGCCACGATTGTTTCGAAACGTAAACACCGTGTGCTATAAAGGGGACAAGAAACGCGTACAACACGAATATAGTGGAAGATCGCTAAAAACCGATAATAATAATATATATAATAAACGAATAGCTCTTATTTTTACACTTTACGTACGTGAAATCGATACTTTATATATAAATTACGTTTTATTCATTATTAACACGATCGTCCGCGTACAGAATTACCGGAAAACCAAAAAAAAAAAACCCGTTTACCGCGCCTTATAATTTACGAATCGCGAACCATTTGTCGATCGTTTTATTGAAACCTGACGGAAACATGAACATTTCGTTCGTTACACGTTTACCAATTACGCGCGGCCGCGATAATACCGTACTAAAAAAATCGTACGGGATAGGTTTTACGCGAACGAGTTACACGCGTTCGGCCATCGATCGTTGACGAACGAATCGAAAATGTTGAATAAATGTTCCCGACGACACGACGTTGTTCGTCACAAAAACACTCCACCGCGATCGAGACGCGTAGATAGGTGGCTAAGCCGTCGTGTAAAGGGAATAACGGTGGAAACGTCGGCCCATATAAATGGAAAGCGCTGGCAGTGGCGGAGGGGGGAGGGGTGAGCGACAGCTCCGCTCGTTAAAAATAAATTACGAACTCCGTGGCGACGGATTTACAACGAGGGCCGGTACACAGCATAGCCGTGTCAACGGCAAAGGTCGCGCGCGTTTTTTTTTTTTTTGATCCGCTTTTGAGCGCTGCGAATGGATGGCAATTTAGAACAGTCGACAGACACACCTACGCGACGTTTAAGACGCATTTCCGTTCCGGTATGAAATATGATGACGTCGTCGTTCCCGGGCACCGAACAAAACAAAAAAAATTCGAAACAATTTGTCAACCAACGTCCGACCCCCGTTGACTGGGCGCGCTGAGCTCGGTACTTCGCAACACATACACACGCCCTCTTCCCACTACACTCCCTTCTCCTACCGCTTTTCTTACAACAATCCGTAACGTTGGCGATCGATAAAAGTGTAATTATTGTCCCTACGTATATATCACGGCCACGTGTGTGTGTTTGTGTGTGTGTGTGTGTATTTATATACGTACTGTACGTAGGGGTCGTAATAAAACGACGTATTATGTCACTTTACGACCCGCTATTATCAGTTGTAGACACGTGTACGTAGATAATAATATAAAATGTGCGTGTGTGTGTGTGTGCGGCGCGCGTTTATTTTCAGTTCTTGTTGACTTAACGACGGTCCATAAACTTTTCCCGGCGGGATGCGTTTGTCGTCCTCGAAAACCCGCCGCCGATTCCCATCCGCGAAAACTCGAAAACTACTTATCCGTTGACTCGAGCGCCGGATATCAACGAAAATGATTAAAAAGACGTTTTTCCGGGCCGAGATTCGTCTTATTGCCGAATAGTAATTTAAACTTCCCGGAATGTTAATACGACGTCGGGCACGTTACCGATCAAATACACAAAACGTGTTTCGTTTAAATATAAAAAGTCGACTACTCGAGTACGTTTTTTACTCGATCGTTCGATGAATTCGGGGGGGGGCGAAGGGGACATTTTCGACGTAAACCGAACTTGATCACGGGACGTGCGGAATAAAATGGTTCATTCCCGGAATGTAACGCGTATTTATTATTCTAAGACGAGTCGAAGCGCGAATTCCGTAATCGTATTTCCCGACGATCCTGTCACGTGTGTATTTTGTTCCGACGGAAACGTCGACGTTCTTCGTCGTTAAACTGTTTTCCGGATTCGTAAAAAGCTTTCGCGAAATACTCAGTGACGGACGATTGACGCGGTTCGTCTAACGCAATAAACGCGCGGCATGCGTTCGTAAATAACATAAAAAGGACGCGCCGGTAACGCGGCCGTACTATTTGCCGTCCCCTATCGGTTCCCGAATGAAAAGACCCAATTTCGAAACGTAATTTTATATATTCGCGTCCGACAATGTAACGCGATTTTACGAAGGCGAACGCGTTTTAAACAATTCTATTTCGCGTTAGATTTACAGTAAACCGCGCTTAACCTATTTCGTTTACCCAATTCGGCGATATTATCAAACGGTGTGTGTACGTCGCGCGTAACGTAATACAACGTACAAGATATATTCGATTGAATCCGTATAATCAAAGACTAAACAACCGACAATAGCACTTTAGTTTCGGTCGAAACAAACGCGGGTTAAACGTTGTAAAAGCCAAAGTGCTATCGTATTTATGAGGGAGCGTCGACGTTACACCTACACGCAGGGACGTTAGGAAGGGAGAGGGGCACGTACAACGCGCGTGTACGTAACGCGGCCGGAACGTTTTCGGCAATTACAAATCGGCGGCCGGAACCGTTGCCGTACGTCGTATTGGCGCGCAAAGGTCGTTTGTTCGGAATTCAACGCGGTGAAACAATTACCGTCTTAAATATACCAGCGACGTGTCGCCGCCGCCCGCCATAGGCGACGTTCCGTCGGTTTCCAAATTATTCCGCCGTCGGCTCGTATTCATATCGGAACGTGGACGATACAAATTGCGTTTTGCCTACGCGTTTTGTTACCGCGGTTACCGTCGAACTCTGGAGTTTCTGGAATTCGCGTAATTCCACGGAACGTATACGATAGTAATTGGTTTCGCGTAAAATCGTAACGCGGTAGAATGGATTACCGCCGTAAATAATCGCCGCGAAATATTGTATCCGCCGTACGTCGTTTACGATAGAAGAAACGTTTAGAAACATTCGAACTACGTTTACGGTAACGTTGACCGAGTAACAAACTTCCATTGTTCGCGTTAAAACGATTATATATATATATATATATATATATATATATCATATATACATCCCCGTCCGTTAAACAATTTTTGGTTAGGCCGCCACTGTCCAACAAATCATCCGCTCGAATCGGTGGCGTATTTACAAACTTTGGCAGGTGGGATGTTCGTAATAATGAAATAATTTTAAAACGCCGACATTGTCGTACGCCGGTATTCTAAGAATTTTATAAAAACAGTTTTATAATGAAATAAATTAACGAAATCGAAGAAATACTTCCGATTAAAAGGTTAAAATATGTTATTTTCTTCGTTATTATTTACGAAATATAAACTTACGATTATATTATTGACGTGTTTAAAATTTGACATCTACAAAAACATTCTCTAGGGAGGTATGGAAGCCCCTAAGACTACCCCATAAATACGCCACTGGCTCGAATGGGTGGTATTGACGACGAAAAAATACGTCGAACGATACGAACAGGTGGTAACGACGATTGATTTCGCTTGTTTCGCGCGCCAAACGTTTATTATTACTAGGCGATGTACGCGAAACGATTTGTAAATTATTAACCGATCTTTTTATAAGTTTTACGCGCGACCGGACTTCGCGAAGAATGGTCTTAGTAGTACGTGCCGTTCGTTACCGAAATATTACGCGTTCGCGTTAGTGTATATTTTAGGAGACGGCCCCGATTATACCTAATTAGAATCCAGCCTGTGCCGAACACGCGTTACGTAGACTAATAATAAACCACGCCGGGATTCGGCCGCCGCGTCCTGCGAATCAGGGAAAATATAGTCGACGAAATTCCTACAATAAGAAAAAAAAACGCGTAGGCGCGAAAAATCGTACTCAGGGAAGGGCGATTCGTTCCAATTACGGGCATCCGTTTCCGCGGCGATTATTTATACGCGAGTGCTTGTTTTTAATCTCGCGACCATCTAACCCCGTTTCGGGACGACGACGTTGGACAAAAAATAAAACCGTCCAATTAACGCGAACGAACGTGAAACGAAATAATAGTCGTAAACAAGACCGATTCCGTCGTCGCGTCGTGACGAAATACGCCCATGGTTCGGAAAACGCGTCGAACGTAATAAACGAAAACGATAATATTACGGGTTTCCTTTTTTGTTTACTGTACTCGCGAAATACGAGCCCCGTGCCGAATTCCGCGTTTCCAAATATTTAATAATACGGTTCTTTTCCCGTGAAACACGTTGTACCAAACTGTATTTATTCGGCGGTGTGCCGCCGTCGTCGTCGTCGTTATCGTTGTCCGATATACGGGAAATGTGTACGGGCGCCGACAAAATCGGGTTCGTTCCGGTTCGTTTCTGTGCGCAATTTTACCCGTGGCCCGGTATACAGCCGACCACCGTCGCCGACGATTTATCTTCAGAAACCGCGCGCTTTCGAAACAATCGTTTCGTTTGTCGCTTAAAAATCGAACGTTTTTAATAAAAAAAAAAAGGCATTCCCGTTCCAACGATCGTTTCGTCCGAATAATTTATCGGCCGCTGGGTACGTCAAATATTATATTACGGCAAACGCGTAATACGCAAATTGTATTATCGATCGAAATAATGGCGTAATGTTATTTTTTCATTATTCGTGCAACTCGGCTTGAATATTGTTTACGATCGACGTAAAATATAATTTTGAAAATTCTATTTCGAACCTTCCCTCTGCAAATTAAACGGTTAACTACCGACGAATTTTCTCGTCGTGTTATTACAACTATTGACGTTTTTGTATGGTTTACATACTATTAGCGTCCAAATACGTCGAGTATATATTTGTTCCCTTTTTAAATAGTTCCTTTGTAGACATTTCTAGACCTGGAGTCGCGTTTTCTTTGAGCTTTATAAACGACAAGTACACAACACACTTATCCTAGAAAACAAATATTAAGACGAATGAAAACCATAACAACAACATATATTCGAATATACGATAATATAATTATTTACACTGAAAATAGGTACGTTCGTTATTACTAATATTATATTTATTTTACGCGTTTTCGTCTAATAAATAATTTTTAAATGTCAGAAATTAAACTCGAGCTTAATTGTTGAAGCGAAATAGTATTTTTAACTATACTATTTTACATTATTATTACAACGCTAACATAATTTAATCAGTTTAGCTTTCGTTTATCTTTAGTATTTCGTTCCAATTACGAAAATTAAACGATATTTTTATAATTTTCTCTTTACAAGTTGTAATAATAAATTATGACCCGAAAAACTTTTTAACTTTTGAAATTTTAAAATCTTTTCGAATTACGCCAAAACTTTAATAAATTGTATTTTATCGCTTATGTAGTCGTAAAATTAATATTAATTTAATTTTTTGATTTTAGTCGATCGCGATTAATTGTTTAATTTCGACGCGTCTTTCGAATAAAATAAATATAAATTCGATATGAAATTTCAACATTTTTAACAAACCGTTAAAGTTGGTATATTTATTTTTTAAATATGTAATAATTTCGGACGTTTACACTACTGCAGTTTACCGGAGTTTTAATTTATTAAATCGTACGAAGTATCGTTATATAAAGTGTACTATGAAATTAGGTCAATAAATAACGCTCGTAACCTCTCGGAAAAATATGTTCGTATTTTTGTCCTTTAAATAAATGTAATTTCGTACACGAAAACTTTCGAAAACTGTTCCGAAAATAAAATTGTGTACACGACCAACAACGAATACTGGTACTGTACCACGCCGCTATATTGTTATACGGATATCGCCCGCTTACATGATTAATCGATTAGAAATGCGTAGAAGACAAAGAAAAACTCTTCCGTCAATACGCTCGAATAAATCGTGTTTGAACGTAGACATTTCTAAATTGTTATTCCGCGTAGACGGTCCTTTGACCTCATGTTTTATTCAAACGCCTATCTTTATTTCAGTCTCGAAGAGTGGACCAAGGGTGCTGCTATTGATTAGAGAAACAACTACGTATTGTTTCCGTATCGAACGCCTCTGTTTAATGTGACAATAATATCTCCAAAGATATATTAATAACGTTCTATCGAAATTTATATCGGACGCCATATTTATATACGTCATTTTTTATCGTACCGTAAACAATTATTGTATCGACAATTCCGAACCGAGTTTGGTACAAGTCTCTCGTGAACCGTTACGTTTTGTATTTCTATTCCAGTTAATTTAGCGATTATGTAATATATACTTTCGACTAAATATTTACGTTTTACGCGACGAATAAACTTCGTTAGTGTCCCCCCGACGACGTCCGCGAAAATAGATATTCTTCACTTTTCGATAATTTACTACGTATTTCGCTAAATTATACAAATTGTCAACTAGTTTGTAATCGAATTAAAGTTAATTAAAACGAAAATTAACAAAACGGCCCGTAAAATAAATTCAATTACAAATTCGGGAACGCGTTGTTAAGGCAAAAGTTAGTCGGTATTCAACGTGTTCGCCGATGACGATGTACGTCTAGAGATAAATAATTTAATAACGGGCGAATGTTTTAAGTCTTATGGCGTCAATGTCGAACCTTAAGAGACCGCGTGACAAATGCGCAGCTTATAAGATACCACAAAACGGTTTTTAACGAAACGCGAACCCGTTCGTGCGGGTTCGCGCGCCAAAAAAAACCTTTGTATTTGGCGATTCGTAAAAAGCAAAATACACGAAATTTCGAATAATTTTCCGGGCGTTGTTTGCGTTTGTAATTTATAGAAAATCTTCAGTATTTGAGATTGGGCGACAACAATTTGCATTCGATACCGAGCGACTCGCTCCGTCGTCTGCACAGGCTTAGACATTTGGACCTTAAAGCCAACAACATATCACACATCGCCGAGGACGCGTTCACGGGTTTCGGAGATTCCATCACGTTTTTGAATTTGCAAAAAAACGAGTGAGTTTTGCCGGGGGCCGGTCTGATATTCTGTCCGCCTAATGAAACCGGTAATGTTATTTTATTTAGCATTAAAACGTTACCGATGATGGCCTTCGAGAATTTAAACTCCTTGGAAATACTAAACTTGCAAAACAATAAACTGACGCGAGTACCTGAAGAAGCACTCGAGGCTATAGTGGACACCGCCACTGTTATCGACATTATGGGTAAGACAGCTTAAACACGCACACAACGTCTATAATACTTTTAAAAAATAACGATCGCTTACAAAATAAAAATCTAATTAACAATATTTTAAATAGACGTTATTCCGTTTATTGTTTTTTTTTTTATTAAATCACGACTATAACTTTATTCTGTACCGAAATTACGTTCAAATATGTTTCGTTATTTCGAAGAATAACAACATCTATATCGCATATTGAACGAACGCGATTTTTCGTCACAAACTCGATTGTACGCGCGCGCGAGCTTATATAATAAAAATATATTTTCCGCAATAATTCAACTTGAAAATATACGTTTTGGGAAAAAACTGTGATAGTTGACGAACTATAACGATAATGGAACGCGAAACAACCGTATTAATGACCCGTTGGAACGGACGTTATTCAAGGAGCTCCGCCGAAATTGCGTTCCGGTCGATTCGATCGGGCCGTTTATTTTTAAGTTTACCGCCCCCGAACCACTAACGTTTTGTTTGTTTTGTCCGTCTACTTAGACAACCCGTTAATTTGCGACTGTGACCTGCGCTGGTACAGGGATTGGCTGAAAGAGTTACGACACAGGGACGACGACGACATCATACAAAAGAAGCACATACTATGCCTTATGGAGGAAGAACACAGGTTTGTATGTTCGCAAATGTCGAACCGCCGCCAAATCGTTTACGATACGTTGGAATCGGCGTTAGGATAAGGGGGTGGGAAGGGGGGAGAAGCCACCAGGAAAAAAAGACGCCCGCCGTATTAACGTAAATTAACTGATTAACCGAGTACACGCTTACTAAAGGGTCCCCTCTTTATAGTCGCCGCCGGACTTTGTTCGAATTTAATAACAATAACCGAGGTAACGATCGCGCGGTATGTTTAAACCCCCGTCGCGCTCCATTCGCCACGGCCGGAAGATTCGATGATAACAGAGGGAATTACGTTTTGGAGAGCTCACTTGAAAGTCCTTTGAAAACGAAAACCCTATTAATCGTTATGAAAACGATCCGCGCGCACTCGGTACTACGTTACGGGATTCGGTCGTGTATTTAGAAAAAGCGACAGTACCCGGCACGTTGTTGATCGACGGCCGCGCCAAGTCGCGAACGAAACTAAATTTACCCGTTCGGAACGCACGAAGTCGTATGGAAACGTCGAAGATGACGTGATTACGTACCGCGAATTTTATTTCGAACAAAACGATAATAAAGCGAACGAGCTTTTATCGAATAAGGTTACTCGATTTTCAAATTGTAATCACAAATTTCCGTTTTATCTCTTCCGCGTTATTCGCGTGTTTCCGTGTCGTTCTTTCGCCGTACCAAAAAGCGTGTTTTTATTAACGTATTCTGAACGACGAAACGAAAGTACCTTCGTGTATATACACGGCAACGGTCGTTTAAAATGCGCAAAACACTTCTTCGTCGCGTTGGTTTTCGAGGTTTACGCCGTCGCGATCAAAAAACGGTTTTTCCCGCGTTTATTAACGATTTAGATCAATTATAAACGCGACCGAAAAAGCCCCGGGCGTAATGAAAATTAACGTGACGAACGTAACGAAAACATTTGAACTCGGGTGACGAAACACCGAACCGGTTTTCGCAATATTAATAACGTCGTATTCGTACGAATAGTAACGACGTACCGCGTAAAAACAAAAACGAGTCGGGCCGTCGACGTGGAAACTCGGGCGTACGCGTACACAGACGCACGCACGGGGGGGAGGGGGCGAGGCAACGTTGTACAATACGATATTAATACGACGGAATCATTCGCGTTTGGCCGTTTCGATTAAACTTTAAAACGACAACTACAACGGCAACACGGGCAAGCGCGTGACTGCATTTCGCGTACCGTTGGATTCTACTAATGGCGAACTCGTGTTTACGAAAAATGTGTCGGTATTTGAAATGTTCGTACAACGAGTCACGGCCGTAGACACGGCGAATTAATTACCGTATTCTGATATTCGTCGGTTATTCGATATTGTTGTCGACGAATTGTCGATAATCCGCCAATAGGCTACCGAATGTGGCGTATCGATTACACACACACACACATGGATACGCGAACGTCTCTAGCTATCCGGTTTTCGTTTTCTTGTTTGAAAACTACGTTTTATTATTTCCGTTATAAAACCTACGTGTGGTTGCGCGGCGACGTGTTTACGAAAGGAGCGGGAAAGATAGTTTCGGTACGATGTATTAATTTGCGTCCGACGTTACCAAACGGCGATTACGGACTTTGTTTTTCGTAATTCCGTAAAAAATATTGCGAAAACCGCGACTTACAGAAACGCCGGTAGGAAAATAACTCGCCGGCGCTACTAAATCTTGTATTTCGACGGACGGTCGGCCGACGAAGTTTTACCGATTGTCGAGGCGTAGTCGTGGATCGGAAATAGGTAATAGCTTCCCGGAAAGAATATCCCGTCTCCTCCTCTCACCAACCCATCGGAGGTAGCCGAGTAAATTCCGAAACGTCCGAAATAAATAACAATAATAATACGGACGCGATATCCGTACACATTATTCGCGACTATTATTAACCTCGGACGTTCGTCGGCCCGGTAAAATATGTGCCCGTATAATAATATATTATTTAAACATTCGGGAGGAACTGCGCAGTGTGTGTGTGTGTGCGCGCGCGTGTACATCATTCGATACGGGTTCGATGGTGAATTATTGTATTCGGTCTACGTAGACTGGCGAAGATTGCGCGAATCGTACGCTACTAAACAGTGGCCTGTACGAATTTATTTACGCCTCGTAAATAAACGCGGAAACCGTCGGTTCTCCCCGGACACGGCCGTGGCGATACGATCCAAATATAATAATAATACGCGATCTATGGACGATAACCGCCCCACGTTCCCCACCCACCGCCGAAATGACGATTTTTCTTTAATCGCATTTGTTTCGCGTACCCGAGGTAAGCAGGTACTTTCTAACAACAACGTTACCCGGCGGACCGAACGGCCGCGTCGATCGTTACGTTTTATCGCAAATTCCTTTCGCTTTCCTTTACCCCTCCCGTCCCTCATTTTTTCGCTTTCTACGTAATTTTTCGTTTAAAAAATAAAAATCCTATCGTAATCGAATCGGGGGGGAAAAACGTCGTATTATTTCGAAACGCCGAAAACTGAAATTCGATACCGACCAAAGAAAAAAAATACCGAAAATAATATTCGAAAAGGGAAATACACGCGGATTTCGACTTTTGAAACTGTCCTTCGTCCGAGTGTCAACGGCGAGACAAAAAAATGCGTCCATATACGAACCGTACGCCGCTTCTAGTTCCACCCCTAATCGATACTACTACTACTACTACAATGGTACCTATTTGTATACCTAACGCTTCGTAGTATTCGTTCATATTCGTATAGAACGAACGTTACTACGATTAGAATGGTTGATATGTTGGCCGCACGATCCGCCCCCAACCACTGCCTAACCGGGTGTTTACTCCAAACAAGCGACGACGTTTAATCATAAAGACGATAACGTTGGAACCGTATCGGTTAGTCGTGAAGCGAAATTCGATAGTTTTTCGGCGTGCCGCGTCTTCGAATCAATTTGTCGAAAGTTTGTTACCGACCGAAACGAGATTTTTAAACGTTTTCCCGGACCGGCGGCCGAAGAACATCGGGCGCGAGGTACCGGCGACTAACAACGATATTACCGGCGCGTTCCCGTGGTGGCTTTAGTACTGACGGGTGAAATTCACCCGTCACCCCACCCCAGCGGCCGTCATTCCGTATAAAACCGCCAACGCCGAGTCGGATATATCGTAGAGACCGTCGTTATTGTGCCTCCGTAAGTACCGTAATAATACGCGCCGTATTACGGAGACACGGGGGTTCTGTTTGTCGTACGTACTCCGAAAATTCCAGCGCGTGCTACATACGTACACGTTTTCAACGTCGGCGTTTTTTTTCTCCGTTATTAATCGCGCGTTTCTATTGTTTGCAGAGAGTACAGCGTTTTGAATTTGCCGGTGGAAAGGATGAACTGCGTAGGCAAAAAATACTCGTCGTCGGCCAACGGGATCGGCGAAGCTCGAGTCCTGTCTCGTATCCTCATCGTTTTCATCATCGTCCTGCATCGTTTCAAATGAACACACGCCCGTAGCACACACACACACACACACACACACACACACACACGCACGCACGCACGCATACACGCACACACACGAGCGTTAAAACGAGTATACGACGTACACGTGTAGCTATAAAAAAAAAAAAACAGTAACGCGCACAACTACTACGATGACTAACCTCGTCCGAGTCAATAGAATGGAGACAAAAGAAAAGAAAAAAAAAATAAGGTTTCAAAATCGATAGAACGACGGAAACAATTAGCGCGAACGCGACAGTTTTATTTTTTTGAAAAAAAAAAAAAACGAAAAAGCGATTAGGAAAAACGTTCAAAAAGGAAACGCGACACGACGCGTCGTGTTTTAACGCTCGTATTATAATTGTGTTACGCCGGTGTCCGACAACGCGCAATTCGTACGCGCGCGGGAAACGACCGAAACGTCGTCATCGGTTCGTTTGATTTTTGATTGTTGTTAATTATTTCGGGTTTTTTTTTTCGTTCTCAATTTTGGCGTCGACGACGTTCGCGTCTCGGGCCTTTTACCGAAAACATATCAGCCACCATATCCGTGTCGTATAAACTATAATCACGTTAATTATTACCGTTACAAACGGTATTACACACACGACATTATTAGCTATAGCGAATTAATATTAACGACGTCTACTTTTGTTTCGCAAACAACTAAGTACGTTTAAGTTAAACTTAGGTTTTTAAAATATTACCCGATACGTGTACCACCGCGTACATACTATATATATATATATATATACATTATACATAGATTTTAGTGGCGAAAACGAACGTTAAAATATTCCCTGACTGTTACACGTACCAATAATATATATTCCGAAAATCCGTATATAAGATCGATTTGAATCGTAAATAATATAGTTCGTAGCGACGAGTTTCTAGAATATTCCCGTATAGAATATACGCGAAAAAAAACGCGAAACTTCTACCTTTAACTGTTGTTTCGCCCTTTTTTTTACTATATTAATATTATTATCGTTATTATTATTATTATAGGAGCTTTTTACACTTGCACGCATAGTCAAACACCGCGTAATTCTATAGGAACCGCTAGGACTACAGTTCGAGGATCGGACACGTACCCTATATTTTCTTCTTTTTCCCTTTTACACGGACCGTACCGAAATTATATTCGCCCGAAATCCCTCGACGACATCGAACGCGATACGTAACAATATACAGTTGTTCGTGTCACACACGCGCAAATTACGTACGAATTTACGAACGCTAAAAAACGAAACGATCGCGGCTACACAACCGCCGAATATTAAAACGAACGCGGGACAACGCGACGCACAAAAATATCGTTTTCGTCGTTAACCCAACGCGTCGTAGGAACACAATTTACCGTGTACGAAAGGTTATAAATATGGCGTTCGCACGCCGGTCAGTTTTCGGTTCTTTGTTTTGCGACGGTGACGAGAAATATAAAACGTTCGTAAAGGCGACGTTCGTGTAACGCGCGATTTCGAAAAAACGCGATTAACGACGTAGCGCGTTCGAAACCAAACAACAATGGTTCGTCCGTGAGGGGTGGCGCGCCTCTAGGTTTTTTTAAGGGTAACTTACCCGACTCGGCGAACGAAGCGAGGAAGCACGTTGAACCAATTCTATAGTAAACGACGGCGTAGCAATTAGCGGCTAGTAGCAGTAGTTAGTACGAAACGATTAGGAACGTAATTAGTACGCTAGAAATAAACTTAGGGACGCGTTAAGGATTAAATAATCGTAACGTTATTATACAAATTTAAGCTTGGAAACCATTCGCGATACATATCTTTGATAAATTATGGTAGCCAGTAGCATATGTAGGGTGGTCGTCTTCGTCGATAACCCGGGGTACGCGGCGGCGGGACGTTTGTAGAGCGAGGTAAAAGAAAATCGGTGTCGAAAGAATGGTCCGTCTCTTACCGCCGTCGTCACCCTTGTGAGAAGGTGTCCGCGAAACGTCTGCGTGAATGTTTCGATCGGCTTACCGTAATTTTAAATAAATTTACGTACGTATGTGATTTACGACGAGTTTACATTTAAAGACTATTAGGCTAACAAACTATTACATATACATACATACGTTTATATACATATATATATATATTTATTTATTATTATATCAAACCTAAATTTATTTATATATATATATATAACTACTATATAGTTTATCCGATACATATCTGTAAAATGCATATCCAATTTTTTAAAATCGTAATCATTTTTTATCGTCATTATTATTATACGCATATTTTAATGTTGTTGTATTTTCGTAATATTATTATTATTGTCGTGGATATTTTAACGTAGTGTTTAGAACGTCAATTTAACATGCATTTACGTCACATACATATCTGTATTAAGAACCATTATATAATGGTGTAAGGCCGTGTTTTTATGTGAGTTTTTCTCTTTTGAAATAAACGAAAACTAATAAAACGAGCGAGTTATTTTTCTACGTTCTTCACGTGCGTGCTCGCACCGACTTTGGCGGAAATTAATATTGTAGATAGAATGTATCATAAAACGACCATTGCCCATTGTTGTCCAAGCATACCAGACAACTTCATCGTCACTGTTGAACAATTTCAACACGATTGGATAACAACAACTCTGTGTTCTATCATGAACTGAAAACGGTTCACTTTATTGGTAGAAAAAAAACTTGATTCCAAACAAACCGCGTTTTATAACAACGCTGTGTGCGCAATAACGCGGCGTAGCGCCATTAAGCATTTTTTCGAAATTTCGCGATGAAAAACCCTATTGAATCTTCATCGACAGTCTCTGGACCAAAACGCCTGACAAATTTACAGTGATTTTCATTCAATCCAGCCTGCCAAAAAAACAGTACAAAAATTAGGCAAACTACACGAATGATTGTCGTATGTCTAAATCATAATCCACCTGCGTAATTCCGGGGCTACCAATTTCCAAATTTATCGCGACCAGTTCCATTTGTGGAAACCTTTCGAGCACCCAAGCTACATTCTGTTCATTCTCTTCGAGTGTAATTGTACACGTACTATACACTAAAATACCACCGGGCTTGACCAAATCAACCGCCTGAACAAACATTCAAAAATGCAATTAATAAGTACCACGTTTCATTCGCTTGAGTTTTTTGTGATTTATCGATTGCCTACACGTTACAATTTAATCGCTTACGTTTTTCAGCAATTTCCTTTGCAAAATGGGAAAACTCTTTATTAGGTTTTCATCTGCTCCAATATTAAGTAATGGCCGTTGTCCAAGGTTACTGCATGGCGCATCCAACAACACTCGATCGAACATACCAACTTTAAATGGCGGTTTATTGTTGCTATCCTTATTTTTATTGGCCAAATCAAGGCTAATCAACGAATCAAAATGATGTATCTTTACATTTCTTATTCCAAACTCATCGCATCGAACTTGAATTTTTTTCAATTTTGCTTTTGACTTATCTATAGCATCTATTGAACCCTAATAATAATGTAATGATGATTATTATTATACATATACTTACTAAGGAGCGTTATCATATAGCCGTTAATAACACCCGAAACTTAAACATTCCATTTGACTGAGGTAGTTAATTCAAATCTTTGTCACTAGACTATACATTATAAACTCACTTTATTATTCATCAAAACTGCTATATGTGTAGTCTTATTACCAGGTGCAGCACACATATCTAACACCTTCAGATTGTTCTCATTCACATCGAGTATGTGTCCAGTAACAATTGATGGCAAATTCTGTAGCATTCCATATTCATTAGGCAACGTGAATGAAGGTATGCCTGTAATGGGATCAGTCATCTCAATGGCAATACCTCTAAAATGTAATAGCGAACACTTAGAGAGACATAAAATATATAGAAACCACGAAATACATTTACTTTGGATTCATATCGCCATTAAATAACTGTTTACGGTCCATCTTGGCAACACCATTGCCAACAAAAATCTTCATCGGGTTATTGTAATATTTATGATAACCGCGTTTACACCCTTTAGCGAAGTCTGCATAGACTGATACACTTGAATCAACTTGTACTTCTGAATAACAATTATTTTATTTATATTTCGAAAACAAGCAATTTCCAAAATAAAATGATTATTTAGTGGCGCTTAAATCTATATAAAAATTGTACAACACGCATGATAACGTCCATTCGTGTTCTTGTCATTAAAAGAAAAACTTATTTTTTTCATTTCTATAATTTTAAAATTCATAGCAATAATAATAATAATAATAATGACAAAACACCATATCACGATGGTAATATTTCACGTTATTCAGTCACAATTAATAACGTACAAAATATATATTTACCAAAAGGCATTGCCATAATCCCAGGCGCAAATACATGAGAGCCACGCAATGCGGAATGTCCAGAAACAATATCAATAATAACCTCTTTACTTTTTGGACTTAAATCCATTAAAGACTTATTCATTGGTGAAATTACTATACAATCACTCAAATGTTTATGTACTTTCACCAAAGGAGTTTTTTCATTATTCTTGAACTGCTTTAACTATAACCAAAACAAAATACTATCAAAATACCCATTATGTGAAGGCATTTATGGAGTAAAACCACATTTTCATTTATGAAATATTTAAAATAAAATATGAATAAATATCAAGCAATTGTTATTGATATCTCAATGTTACATATTTATTAAATAGTATACATAATTGTTTTCCAATATTGTTTAACCAATATATTATCACAAATGCATAATTATTGTCTGAAAATATCAGAAATCATTAGATATTTTGTTTTAATAACCTAATTAATAAAAAAATACATTATTAAAAGAGGTATGAACTAAAACTCTGAGAATTGAAACCAAAAATGTACGTAAATAATAATATACGTAAAGGATAAATAATTTACAGTTACATTACTTTGGATAATTGTTCGTTAATGGACATCATAACTTCTGATGATGTGGTCTTCAAAGTATTTACACGATAATAAGTGTTTAAAGGTACAGAACTTAACCATTGTGATACTTCCTGTAAATAAAACAGAATAATTTCATTTCAACATTCAACCTCGTACTAACATAAGTATGAGGTCTAAAACGTATTAAGCATTAGCCAATTACAAATTGAATAAAATTCAAATTCAAATTCAACCAACTTTGATGTTAAATCGTTTTTTTTTAAATATTACAGGAATTTATTTAACAAAGACCAGAAAAACATTTGCCTAACATGGACTTCATATTTCGTTTTAAAAATTAATCCAAATTAAATCCTACAAGTAATTTTTAGTTTTAGTTGGAAAAATTAATATCGCTATTATAACACACAAATTCATAATATTTACCTACTTCGGTAGATAAATTCTTATTTTTGTAAATATTTTTTAATAAATTCAAAAAATATTCGTCTAAATTATAAGGACGGACAACTTGCATCGGTTTAATCATTTTTTTCATAAAAATAAGCAAAAAAAACTGTAATTAATTAAAATCAACGTACTTATAAATTAATAAACTATTAACTCTAAAGATATTTTAAATATTTGTGATAAAACTTGACTTTAAAAAAACTACAAAAACGTTTTCGTTCATTTATTTGTTTTTATCTAACTCTTAACCTTACAAAATACAAATAGATGTGATAAGACCACAGATAATGTTGAAAATGTTAAAAAAATATATATTAAAATTTTAAAAATGAACTATATTAACACATTTTAAATGATATCAAAATTATTTCTAATTTTAAAATAATTTGTTTTAAATTATACATATAAATAATAATAATAATAAATAATAGAAAAATAAGAACGTACTTTTTTCCCTGGAATTATAGAAAAATATTTACTCTTTTCAATTATAATTATTCTGTATAATAGAAAAAATATAATTTCGAGTATATTTTTTATTTATTTCTTTGACAACTAAGTTTTACTTCAACTATACAGAAATTGCTTAAAACAAAAAAGTTAAAATTATAAATGACTTAAAAAATTAGACTTATTTTATTTTTTATTAAACTATTAAATTTTATAAAATAAATCATTTTTATACGATAAATAAAGAATCGTAGTGTACAATCACAATTTGAATTTATGAGAAATAAAGCGGAAAAAATATTTATTTTTTTTTAATATTATTTCTCTAGCAATTAAAAAAATTGTTAAATAACAATTAGTGATGATGACTCCGATATGAATCAATTGTATACTGTTTTTTTTTTGTGCGACCCCTTCTTCCAACAGTTATTTTTTAATTATTCCATTATACTTTCACTTATATTCTGATAATTGTGTACATTAATGTCGTTGACCTTTTCAATTAAAATTGTCCATAAGCCAACAATATAAAATTTTAAATAAATATACATTACCACTATTGATTTTATTATTAAATTGAATTGTTGACAAGTTGAATTATAAAATAAGTATATGAATGTATTACCGAGATATTTGACAATAATATGTTTTACTTTAGATTCGTCAATTCAAATTTTGTATTTCTTAAATAAATATTAACAAAATATATTTTCAAATCTAAAAAATTGTTAAACCTTACCTGGTATTTAGCGCGAAAATTTATATTGATAAATAACGTTAATTGATTTGTATTTACTAATATTTAATATGTTCATAATATTACATAGTGCTTACAAATTTAAACAAATATACACAAACTATTGTCTTGAAAATCTGAAATTAATTCTTTTATATATAATTATATTTTTAAGTATGTCCCAATATCTTTCTAAACATTAAGCGCAAATTTAACAATCGTTAATCTCCTTAAATTGTGTCACATTTTCTTTGTCGTAATTCTATCTTTAAACACAAGAAGAAATTAGGAATATAATTAGTGGATACAATTTTAAAGAAATATATATTTAATTATTATTGTATTCGTTTATTTCCTGTTAACAATTTGATATGCCATATTACATCCGTTGACAAACAAAATAACAATAATTTGTTTAAAAATTATTATGGCTATCAAATTGTATAGTATACATAAAATTATTAATTACATTACAGCTAATAATTATATATATATATATATATATATATTAATAACTACGAATAAACATTTTAATTAAGGATGTGTTATAAACAATTATTTTTTATTTTATTTTAACAACATTAATGTATTGTCATTATTTCACTGTTAATTGATGGTTTATCATATTTCAAATACATTTCTAATAAAATAAATAAAACACTAATAGCTAAAAAACTGTTGAATAAAACTTGGAACCAAAAAAAAAATACATAAATAATTAAACTTTTTTATAATATGAATGCTATTTTTGGATATTAAATACAAAAAAAAAACTATAGAAAAAATCATATAAAAGAAAAAAAGTTGCTCAGATTTTTAGCAATAAAAATAATAATGCATTAGTTAGCAATTAATTGTTTGTACTTGTAAATTTAATTTAATTGTTTTTTGTATAAGTTAAATTCCACATTAATCAGAACATAAAATTTAATTAATTAATATACAATACTGAGTAAATACATATACACCTGTGATCTTACGTTAAGTTACGAAGAAAAAATTGTTTGGAAATTTTCATAAACATAAATATTCAAATTTAATAATAGTTTCATTTATTTTTTCTTGGGAAGAAAATAATTAGCCAAATTCATAATATAATCATTTTGTCTAGATTATAACTATAACCTAAGTTTCCAACTGTAATATATTCATAAGACACAATTTAATTATCGTTATCAAAAAATACTGATGCTATAAAATTATTATTTTGAAGTACAAACTCAATGTCGTAAAATACACAGAAACCATTTAATGTTTATTAAATATTATATATTTAAATATCTTATAAAGTAACAAACAACATTGATTTTACACTAAAAAGGAACTTTTAAAATGTGTCTTATTTCGAATATAATTTATTTTATAATATATACAGCAAAAATAATTTTAGATAGTTCTTACTGTATATATTATTATGCATCATATTATAACTATCCGGTAATCAATTCTTAATGTCATTGATTATTGTCATAAATCAATTTAATAAGATTAACGTGATTTATAAATAGCAAATTTGACAAAAATTTAGCTAAATACATTTTAGTGTTTAGCTAAATACACTTTTTAAGAAATAAATATATATGAATTTGGCTTATATCTGTCAACAATTACTTAATAACTTTTCACTGAAATATTTATCTTAGAAAGTTTGTCCAGCCTCCTTATAAGTAGTAAAGATTTTCTCAATGGAGTTTATATAAGCAGCTGTACGAAGATCAAGACCCAAATTGTATTTCATAGCAGTTTTCATAATTGCTCGAGCTGAACGCTCCATTGTATAATCCAAACCAGAATGCACTATATCTTTCTCAGAAGCCCCTGATATTCGTTTTTGGAATGATTCAGATGGAGTAACAGGAATTCTTCCTCCCACACGACCAAAACGACGTTCTAACGATTCTTGCACAGATTCTATATCATTTCAAATAAAAATATAGAATAAAAATTAAACCATGAGGTAAAATAAATGTATGTTGTATAATTTTACCCAATAAATGGTAATTTGATTCACGCTCATATTTGAAAGTTAAACGACCATATGAAACATGGTTCAAATTCTTTAACCATTCAAAGAAGGAAACAGTCACACCGCCAGCGTTGATATATAAATCTGGCACTATCAAAATGTTGCGTTCGATTAAGATTTTATCAGCAGCAGGAGTCGTTGGACCATTAGCAGCTTCACCAATAATCTGAAAATTATTTCTCTCTTATAATGCCACACATTCTATAACAAACTCTATTTAACACTTACTTTCGCTTGTATCTTGTGGGCGTTAGCTGACGTTATGACTTTCTCAGTAGCAGCTGGTACTAAAATATCACAAGGTTCGTACATAAGATTTTCGCCAGTATATGGCTGTGCACCTGGGAAACCTAAAATAGTACCATTGTCAATTCTCCAATCTTCCAACGCCTAGAACATTTCATTTTTAAAACTTGTACATCTTTAGTAAATTATACACAAGTTTATTACTTTAGGGTCAATTCCATCTGGGTTATAAATAGCACCATCGTGTTCAATAACACCAATACATGTTGCACCTGCTCTATGCAAGTAACGCATTGAATGTAAACCAACATTACCAAAACCCTTAAATTATAAATAACAAAATAAAAAGTATTACACTTCATAACAACTTTAATAAAAACTTACTTGAACAATAAAAGTTTTTCCACCCCAACCTGGTGTGGTACCAATCAAGCTCATATAATTAGCCTCCATAATGAAATTTTCTAATCCGTGGAAAACACCTCTACCAGTAGCTGATACTCTGCCATGAATTCCACCTTGATTAATTGGTTTACCAGTTACACAAGCATGAGCGTTTATGTCTAAATGCCCTATAAATAAAAAAGATAAAATTAGTACAATTTAGATTTTTAATTGCGTTTATATTATCGATTTCATTTTATTTTATAAAGGTTATCAACAGTTATAACTAAAAATATAATACAAATTAAAAATGAACTCGTTATAAATTTTAAACGAGAATTGGTAATTTATATCAGAAACTAATAAATAATAAAGAAACAAATTAAGAATAACTATTGTTACATAATTATAATTATCACAAATTACCTATAGTTTTAGCATATGTATCAGCTATCCACGACATTTCACGTTCACCAGTTCCCATATCTGGGGCAGGTACATCTACACCAGGACCTAAAAATTAAAAATTGTGTAAACATAAATTCTAATTAAATCATATATAAATATAATTATTATTAAAATTTAATTTGATTAAGCAAAATTATTAATATAAACATTTATTATACGAAACAGTAGTGAAACACTTAATTGCTAATTTATATTTTATTAAAACCCTAGGTTAGTCAATTACCCTATTATGATCAATTGAGCTTAATCCTATTATTTATACTTTATCATTTCCTATTGTGTTTCTCACGTTATAATTTGACATAATTTCTGTTTAAGGTCAATATATTTTTCGCAATACTTTTAGTTAATAAAATGTTTAATTATCTAAATATATATGCAATTCATTTGAATACTAACCAATAAATCCTTTCTTTGCTAATTCCAATGTAAATCTTCTAGTAATTTGCTCTAATTCATTTTCTGAATAAATTTTTGGATTTATTTTAATGCCAGCTTTTGCACCACCAAATGGTACATCTACACATGCACACTTGAAAGTCATTAAAGCTGCTAAAGCTTTTACTTCGTCACGTGAAACGTCTAAAGAAAACCTTATACCTACAAATTAATGTATAAAATTAGTATTTTGATTCTATAAACAATAAGAACAATATATGTAACAATCATATATATATATACTAATGTTTTCATGTAATGGTATTATTATAAAATAATAGCTTATATCAATGTGTAATTTAAATATTATAATAGATTCTATCAACTGTAATTAATTTTATATTCTGTAATACTATTATATTAATATTTTAATTAAAACTTATTTAGTTGAATTTATATAATAAATAATAATATATTACAAGTTTATTGTAATATTAAAATTAAGAACATCCTAATTATCACTAAATACTTAAGAGATTTGTTATTAATTTACATATACTTATATCATATCATTAATTATTACTTATTACCTTTTAATTGATAAATTAAAATATTTAATTATTTTAGTATTAAAATATTATAGATATCTGATATACAATTTATTACTTAACATTCAAGAGGTTTACATACTTTAATTGCTAAATTAAAATGAATATTATTAATATATATATTTTTTAAATATCAATGAGAACAATATTTAATTATATATCAAAATTATTTTCATAGGTATTTTAGAATTTTAAATTAAAATAATAAATATTATTTTAATAAATAAAAATAATAATAAAAAACACAATATATCTATATCTATATATTAATTAATCAATTTTGTAACTTTTAATTTATTTAAAAGTGAAATTGTTGTACTACAATTTAAAAACCTTCCTAAAATTAAATTATTTACATATCTATCCATTCAAATAATGTCGTATATTCTGTGATACAGAAAGTTGTTTAAATACCTGTTACATTAAAAATAAATTTACAAAATATATATTTTAAATTATAATTCTTAAATATATCACTCTTTTTTTCTTATTTGTTATATTCATTGTTAAAGTTTTTACTATATATATACTTTCATTTTAGTATCTATATTATAAATGTATATTGAATACTAAAATATGTTCTAAATATTTTCTTAGGAATTGAATTAACCTGTAAATATACAAATTGTTTATACTTTAAATTTATTTTGATCAATTGAAATATTTAAACATTTTTATAAGTATATATAGTAAAGTCTATAATAATTTTTATTTTAAAATAGGTAAAGGAAATTTTACTTGTAAAAATGTTAATATGATAATTCATTGTAGAACAATTAAAATTAATATGGTTTAAAATATTTTATATAAATACATTTGAATTTTGAACTACAATTAAAAACAATCAAATAGATATTGAGCATATTTTTATTGACTCAGCCTTCATAACATAATTAGCAATTATAATTTATTAAAACAACAATACAATTTCATCATTATATTTACTGTTATATAGCACACCCTAATAATCCAATTATATAACTTTTAAAAACAATTATTATATATTGTTTCAGTCATTTAATTACCTCCTTTGCAAGGTGTCCTATGAGTACTATGTTGTGCACGATATCCAGTAATCATCTCATAATCACCGCTATCTCTGCGAACTGGAAAAGAAGTCTCCAATATATGATCACACGGTTGCATGCCCAACAATATTCCCTTGACTTTTTTTCTTTTGTCTTCTACGGACATCTTAGCTTTAATGTCCTCGACAAGCTTGTCCTCAGCCACTTGGCACGCACGATGAAAGAAATATTCAACCATGTCAAAGAACCGAGGATTCTCAGCAGTGGGCACATCTTTAAGATGATCGGGCATTTCATGAAGTCCCCTGACCAAAGTTAGAGACGACGTTCTAAGAACATTTTCTGTTATGTTACGTCCGAAGCGACTGATGTTGTACATGATGAATACGGACGGGTTATTTATTCGAAACGACGTCTGAACAACAGTAAAAGACCAAAAGAAACGCAAATAGATAGATAAGGTATGTAGACACGCCTAAAAAAACATTCCAAATTAAAATTACTTAAGAAATGAGGCGTGTAGAAACATACTTGGTAGACGTACTGACGGATGTAATACCCGTTGTGTATTGTATCAGATTCAGACAAATACCTGAATGATCGTACAGTATTTTTATATGGCAAATTTGCAAAAAAGCTATAATCAGGCAGCTGGAAGGGGAATTGGATACGAAAATTGCGCGCGTGCGTATTGTACATATACCGGTGATGTTATATAATAACACTGGATTATGGTTAGTAACGGGTTATCAAAAAATTCAAGTTAAACCTATATGGAATGGTTACAGGTCTTGGCGGGAAACGTGTTCACGAAACGAACAATATCACGCCAAAAATGCAATCGTGTGACTTAAAAATTTTTTTTAAAATTTGGTATTTTATAGTTTAATCCCTGATTAGACGTTTTGCACGAACATAAATTTACAACAATTAAATCATGGACGAAGCCGTTCATTACTTAGAACAAGTCGTAAGTTTTTATACATTCACACCTTTATAGCTATCTATTATTATCTGTAACTAATAGAATATGTACGGTCATATTCTTAAAAATCATTCATTATTCTCGAAAACTAAATCAAACCGGTCGTGTTGATATACAGATAAATAGTATGGAAAAAAGAATAGACACATTAAGTTGGAAAATAAAGAAATTTGAACGGGTGCTATTTTCTGAAAACGAAACGTCACATTCTGTAAGTTTTTTTGTTGTCATTGATGTTGTAATATACATTTTATTATAATTTAATTAATTAATTAATTAATTATTTATTCATATCTATTCGTATTTATTTGTTTGTTTTTTTTAAATATTTGTTTGGGTTACATAGCTTGATATAAAGCAAATGTGTTCAATACACATTTAATAAAATTATATTGTGGTAGATATACAAGTGAGTGTATTTTAGTTACACAACAATAGATATGGTCAAATAATACTTATTATTTAAACTTAGTAAAGGAATATATAAACGACAAAAGAATTAATTTCAATTTCAAAAATAATCTAAAATAAAATAAAAATGTATCTACCTACAGTTTTTAAATTGAACTATTTAAAATACTTCATCAATTGTAGAAAATGCCAAATTTGCTTTTTATTCATTTATGATTACAAGATATATTTAAAAATTAAAATTTTATTCATCATAAATATATTTTCTGTATAGATAAAAAGAATGTTCATTATTAAGTATCTATATATAACATATGTGTGTGCAAAAACAAATTAAGCATTTTATGAATTATTGTTTTATACAATGCCACAACTATATGATTTTCTATACTATTATTCTCTTCGTGCCCAAATGCAATTAGTTACTGAGTTGAGACAGATTGTGAAGTATGGCGTGCTATTAAAAAAGTGTAAAAAAGAAAATTATAACATTATAAAATATAATGCATTATACATTATAAAATTATAAGATCTAATATTATTTTTATTTTTGTTATATAGTGTAAAATGATGTCAATGATGGCTAATTTAGCCACAACATGCCATAAGTTTGACGAAATATTATTATTGGTTGCTAAACATAAAAATGAACAAAATGCATTTACTGATACATTACAGCTACAAGTAAATTTAGTAAAAAGTAAATTAGAAACCCTAAGAGCACTTATTACAAAAGGAAAAACTATTGAATTTTAAGTTTATAAACAAATTATAATTAAATTTAATGTTTTACATAAATATTAAATAATAAGTTAAGTATCTTTATTTTATTTTTAATAATGTATTCATTTTTCTATACTTCATTTTTCAGTTATTTTTGTAGGTAATAAGTTACTACTTACAAAATATGATCTGAAAAGTTTGCATTTTGTTAAAATAAAAATTATTGTGATATTTTAATACATTTATAATAAATTAATATGTATAGGTTTATTGCCCTTGAAATTTAAATAATAACCATTTATAATGTTATTAATAGTATATATTTTAGGAAGTGAATTAACCTTGAACTCTCCTTAGCTTATACCTAATGGAATTCTTTTTGGATGAGGTAATTGTGTATATCTCAGTAAAATGAAACATCATTGACTTTTAAATAAATTGTAATGATTTTCAAATACATGAAGTACACTAAAGGCTAAACATTTATATCTAATAATTTACATGATTACATAGCTAAAATTATTTAGCTTTAGAAATATTATATATATATATATTTAACATAAGGATAAATATTTATATTAATAAAAGTAAAATAACCTGATAGGAATCTTTGTAATAAGTTGAGAGACCTCGGTTAATAAAATTGGCTTAATTGGATACGATTCAATAGAGAATTGTCACATACTAGAATCTAATAATAATTTATTGTCATCTGGTCCCATTCCTTTTTAATAAAACGATTTAATGACAATGTCTATTGTTTAATAAAACAAAACATCCAACCAAATATGATAGCATTGATTCTAATACAAATAATTTTTTACCAAATAAACATTATTTGATCAATTATTATCTAATTTTATCAAAAGCCTGACATTGTCGACTGCATTGATTTATATATAGACCTTGGATTGTTAAATTTTTCACTAATTACAAAATGAAAAATAATATATTAAAAAATATGATTAACATAAATAAAATGACATTATGAACGAAAGTATTTTCCAATATTATATTTTGTAATTGGAATAAAAAGTAAAATAAGTAATAATTATTATAAATAAAGTAAGTATTTGTGTCACGTTTGTATTTGATATCGCTTCACATTTAAATATTTGTATTATTACATCATAATATGAATTCTTAGTATTATCAGTAGCGTCCTGAACTTATCTATGAGTCTTGATGTTATTAGGTCCCACAGATTTCAGATTTTTATAAATAGGTAACGCATTATAATATTGCCTTCAAAAATGTACAATATTCGATTTTTCAATTCAATTCTTTTCCGTCATTATATAGATTTCAAATGTAATAAATATGTCTTCTTTCCGAAGTAAACTCACGTAAAATGATTATTTTTTCTTGTTCAGCGAACCGTGTGTTTAACAAACAAATCAAACCTACAATTCAGGAATGAAACATTATTATTCATCGTTAGTGCCTTCTTAAGTGGAAATAAATCGAGATAGGTATTGGCCTTGGGTGATATTTCAACGTAGTATTTTCTTGGTATAATTCCATATTCTGTAAAACTAAAAATGATCTACGTTTAAATATGAGAATGCGAATATTAAAACTATTAACGTACGTATTGGAAAACATGTTTTGCCAGACTATATTACGTATTACATGCTGTCCGGTTTTCATGTTTTCTTTTTTCAAACAGTATATACAAATATTGACACCTCTCTGGTTCTCAGATAACAAAAAATATTTTAAAATAAAAATACTAATACATTTTGTCTTTTGGGTACAGTCAAATAAGTATTTTACGTTTCGTATATATTTATTATTACGTGCTAATTGTACAGTTTACACATATAGTGAGATAATATCAAATACTAAAAAACCTATTCGTGTACTTGAAAATCAATTATCGAGCCTGTATAATCGGTAGTCATTATTCGCAACAAGTTTTTGTAATCTTATTACAAATTATATATATATATATAAGTACACCATTGTGGAGGTGTTGGGTATTAAAGTAAAGATAAATAATAAAAATTATACAATATTTTTTTTAAAAAAAAATTAACGAACTGTAAATATTATGACCATTATTTTAATAACAACTACCTTAGGTCATATACTATAATATTATCTATATGGTTTTAATATTATCTAAAATAACCTAACCTATTGGCCATAGATGACGTAGATATACTTTATACCAATTATAAGAATTAATGATTATAATTTTAACTGGTCATAGATGTGTCCCTTTATCGATGATAATTGTGATATACGGAACAGTTATTAAAAATAGAGTAAAAAAAAGTATATCATTAAAAATAATTTTTACGAAGCTCTACACTATTCATATTTCAAAGTATTTTATGAACAGCGTGTATTTTCTCAGTGTTTCGCAGCTAAAATAATAAATCGACCAAAAAAATTATTTCGCATTGTCAATATTGTACGTTTTCGTGAGCAGCATAATTTTTATAAATTCGTATTTTTAGATACGTTACGTATTTTACCAATATTATCTTTATGTTGCATATTAATATAATTGTCGTTATGGCATGTGAATGGGGAACGACAAACAAGTTCGAAAATTACTATCTTTATGTTTCGTTGTTATTCGAAAAACATAAATCGTGGGAAGTCATGATAAAAATACTAGTATATTTAATGGTTACTTACGAGTATATTCGTTAAATATATTTAATAGTAATTACCTACGACTTTCATTAATATTATCTATATTAAACATATTAAATACTATTTTTATAACACTACGTATACCTAAATATGTAAATATTATTTATTAACAACACATGTAAATGAACCATGTCAAAACAAGACAATGTTTTCATATAATTTCAATGAGTGGGCGATTATGTGATTTTGAACTTCCTACACATTATACATACAGTGTAGTGCAACCAAAAAGAATTTCTGAGATACAGTATATTACAAATTTCAAATGAATATTTTTATTCATCCAGTTTTGAAAAATAAAATTTAATAACCACTCTTCTTTTTAAAACATAGTCTGAAATAAACATTGTCAAAATATAATACATATATAAACTGTACATTTTTTAAACATGTTTATTAATGGTTCAAAAGTATAAAAGAAAATTGGTTTGTTAATATTGTATTGAAATACAATAAAAATTAAAAACTTGCAACATCATTTGTTAATAAAAATAACTATTTTTGGTGTTTCAGTATCTACATTAAATACCTTTATAGTTAGCATATTATATATATGTATGAATGAATCTATGACCAATCATTACTACATATTACCAATATATAGATGCTATAATATTCAATTTTTTTCAATTGTCACATTAAGAAAATGTAATCTAGTTATATATAAATATTTATCCATCGTCAATACTTATTATAAAACTGAAACAAAATTCTTTATAAACATTGACTAAATCATTTGGTACTCAAAGAAACAGATGGTGTATTATAAAGCAAAATAAAAAATAAGTAAAGTAACCCCCTTTGATCTTATGTTTATATAATACATAAATAGAAATTGTATATTAAAATGAAAAAAATGATAATTATATCCCAAAATTTGTCCACAGCAGAAAAGTTTAAATGACTTAAAATTTTAACAACATTTTAAATTGGAATTTAATATGTTAAGATTTTACTAAAATTAAAAATATATAATGTCAATTTTTTTTTAAGAATCTATAAATTAATAAATAATACAATTGTGTAATTGATTTATTAATTTTAATATAGTATTACCAAGATCAAAATATATCTTGTACACAAATATCATGGCAAGATCTTATTTAACAAATTTACAAATGAATAATTTTGATTATATTAAAATCAAATAATCATTTTTTGTGTAATTTTTTAAAATATAAATGCCAAAAATAATTACCTAGTATTAACAAATTCTGAATATTTAGTAATTACCTAATAATTTAGTTTACATTACTATTTAGGTAGATATTGGACAAAGTACACAAATTATACTTCTAAAAATAAAATGTAGGTCTATTACTTATTTTATTATGGGGTATAAGTATTTATATATACAGTAATTATGTTGTTTAAATGAAGGTCAAAATATAAAAAATTATCAAACATTGAAATGGAATCTCTTCTTAAAAAAACATCATTCATAATATAACTTCATATCTATGAGAATTACTTAAACTAATTAAAGATTAATATAATAACAAATATCTGTACAGTTTTATTGTTTACATTTATTATTAATGTTAAAGTGTATATTTAATAAGACCTTAAAGTAAATATGAAACAACTTAAACAACTTCAGAGATAACATTTTTGCGGCTTTCAGGGATAAATGGAATACTATTTTGCTTTGAATGTCGGTGGATATTTTCTTCCCTATAAATATAAATAAAATAATCAATAATTTTTCTATACACGAATATTATTTTAATTATAAAAAATCATACTTTCTCTTAAGTTTTTTCCGAATTTCGTATTGTTGATTACGTTCATGATAAATATGTTTTGGTACTTGTCTATGTCTAGCAATTCTTTTCACTTGAGGATGAGCAGCAAACTTCTCTTTCAATGTTGCGTTATATGCCATGGCCATTTCTTCACGAGGTCTCAGCTAAAATACAATTTTAATTAGTAACTATTTTCCTATTTATAATTTAATTATTATAAAAAATAATCAATGTAACAAATTTGATATTTTTATAATCAAATATTGTATATAATTAATATATATTATAAAACACAGTTATTATTACAATTATTACAATTTTTCAAATTTACTTAAAAAAACTTTACCGTTCCTAATTTTTCTGAAGCATTTGCTTTCCAAATTCTTATATTCATTTCATCAGATGCACTCAAAACAAATTTATTGTCTAATGACCAAATAACACTGGTTAAATGTTGCATACGTTTTGTATGGTAAATTTCTCTAGAATGTCCCTAAAATATGCATATAATTTATCTTTTATTATAAATATAATGCAATAAAAAAAATACCTTATCACATTCAAAAATTCTGACAGTTTTATCATAACTTCCAGTGACAAATTCTAAACCAGTTGGTGCATAATCTATACTTGTAACAGCAGACACATGATCTTTATGAACATTAATTGGTTGTTTTAATGTGCGGGTATCATAGGAATAACAACTAAATTCATAAATAAAATTGATTAATAGAAATGTATGAAAAGATGTATTAAAAAAATACTTGTAATCTTCGTTAGCAGCAGTAAAAGTATATGCCTCCATAGGATTCCAAGATAACTGATTGGTTTTAAGTTTCATAATTACTTTTCGCATGGGTTTTACTTCTCTGGTATCATAAAGAATTATACTGCGGTCACTCGCACATGATGCTAATAATTTTTATATACATACAAATTATATTATAATAAGATCAAAAATACAACAATACTATTTATGTCTTATCATAATTATTATTTACAAAATAATTTTTAAAAATATTCATAACTTGAAAAAATAATTTTTTTATTTCAAAGATTTAAAAGATAAAATAAAATATTACCTAAAATATTGGTGTCAATTTGGTTAAATGCTATATGATGTAGACTATCCACACCCCATTTTAAAACTGATGTGGGTTGATTACGAGTAATATCCCATAATTGAACTATATCACCACATGTTGCAAATACTTTATCATTTAACCACTGACAACTTATACCGTATAAAATACACTGAAATATTTATCATTAAAATAATATTTATTATTAATAAAATTAAACTTTCTATATTTTAATATTTTACATACTTGAGATATGAAAGTATGAGTTGGTGAGTCTAATTCTTCTGTTGTATCCCAAACTTTAACTGTCGAGTCATCACCAACACTAAATAACTTGGTACCTTCGGTGTTATAACATAATCCGCGAACAAAACGTTCATGACCATTAACACTACTGACACATTTTTGTTTTGTTAAATTCCAAAGTCGTACTTCGCCATCGTATGAACCACTGGCTATTGTTGATAATGATTTAGGATGTTTAGCCATACAGAAGATACCATCACGATGACCATCTAAATTACCAATAAATGGTTTGGCAAATACTCTTTCTAATTTCACTGCATTAAGAGCTCGTACATATTCACGAGATGATTGAAATGGATGTAAATCTGGATTATAATTACGAGGTACTGAAAATGAATTAAAAATTTTAATATTATGTTATAAATAATTATAATTATACTGAATTATGAATATTAATAGTTATGGCCATTTATAAATCAGATTAAACTTATACAAACTGACTTAATTAGTTTATTTGAAATTAATTATTACATTATTATTTATAATATATTTTACCAACATCATTTACAGTTAGAGAACCTGTTACCTATTAAAATGTGGCTCTTTGTTTTATATGAAATAAACAATCTATACAATAAGAAAAATGCATAAGTTTATGTGATAAAAGAAATTTGACATGGCAAAAGTTGATTAAGCAGCCACCATTGGTGACTCTTGACTTTGCTTTTTTTAAATGCGCAATATTATCTACTATCAACAAACACATTATAAGACAACAAGTAATTTTGACACTAATAAATAAAAAAATTTAATAATTATATATTATATATATTACATAAATTAATTTTTCAACTAAGTTATTAGATACTATAAACTGGAAATAAATTGACTAATGAAATAAAGATAACAAAAGATGATATAAAAGTTATGTATTAGAAAATAATGTCGACTTACTTTTTTGAATATCTCGTTTTGTTTCACGCAAGTAGTCGTCGGGATTCCGACACAACATTTTAACTTTCATTTTTTTGGTCGATTAATTAATCAGCGAAAATCACAAAATATAACGATATACAAAGTATTTCGTAGTCGCACATGTATCATTCTCGTTACGAAGTTAGACGTTCTTATCGTGGTTGTTATCACTCATGTGAAGTAACAAATGGTTTCTGGTATTTTGAAATAATATTTACGAGATATTTAAGTTTATTAATCGCGGAACGCACTGCCGTTCCGGCCGTGTTATCTAATAAAAATATTTGATACAGGACGACAACGATTCGTCATAATATTCTACACGAATTATTCGTAATTTCATTTTATTGGAATAATATTCGTTTCTTTCACCGATGTTCATTTTAAGTTAAACCCAATAGTTTATAGTTAGTGACAATTAGATGTCCATTTAATTGTCGTGTCTTAGTTTTGTGGATTCAATCATGATATTATTAGAAACAAATAACCGTGTTGTTGAAGAATCCATCAGTGTAAGGATAAAAAATGCATTGGCCGGGTACGTGTCATGTAAAATTTCTATATTCACTCTTTGACTAGTTAATAAATACGAATTGTTTTCATACTGCAGAAACAAATCGGAAAATACAAATATATTCATATCGGATTATGCAGGTGTGTTATTTCATATTTCAAATTTAGAAGGCCAAAAACACATGCTCAGAGTGAGTAGCACACGTTAAAAATGTAAATTAATTAATTAACGTACGTGTAATGTTACCTTTAGGTAAGCATAGCTTTGAAATTCTATGCTGAACTTCAAGAACATGGTGCAACAGAATTATTGAACCGTGTATATGGTTCATATGTTACCGAACAAGAATCTGGTTTTAATTTTTCTTTGCTCATTAACCTAGAAAAAATACCTGATGATTGGGAATTATTAGTAAAAAAAATTGGCCAATTAAAACGTAATTGTTTTGCATCTGTTTTCGAAAAGTATTTCGACTTCCAAGAAAAAGGAGAAGAAGGCCATAAAAGAGCTGTGATTAATTTTCGAGAAGATGAGACTATGTATGTGATGAGTATTAATTTTATTATATTTTTTTTACGTTAATACTTAAGATATACTACCAAATTATTATATACTAGGTATGTGGAAGCAAAAGCTGATCGTGTAACTGTTGTATTCAGCACAGTATTCAGAGATAGTGATGACATAGTTTTAGGTAAGGTTTTTATGCAAGAACTAAGAGAAGGCAGACGAGCTAGCCAAACATCTCCGCAAGTATTATTTACACACAAAGAACCACCACTTGAATTACAGGATACTAATGCTCGTGTAGGTGATGAAGTTGGATATATCACGTTTGGTAAGAAATATGAGAAATTAAATTATTTTCTGGTACATAAAAATAAAATAAAATTTTAAAACAACTTTAAAATATTTGTTCTAAATAAACAAACTTACTTCTTTTAATATTAAATTAATAATAGTCTTCAGTAAATTCAAAATTTAATATTTACTTTTTATATTTATAATTTTGTTAAATATGATAAATTATCTTATTTATATCTTATTATGTACATTTTAGTGTTATTCCCAAGACACACTAATCGCGCAGCTCGTGAAAATACTATTGATTTGATTCATATGTTCCGCGACTATCTTCATTATCACATCAAGTGTACTAAAGCATACATACATTCTTGTATGCGAGCAAAAACTACCGATTTTATTAAAGTGCTCAATAGAGCTAGACCAGAATCTAAAAAATCTAACGAAAAGAAAACAATTAGGTAAGTAGTAATTTTATAAATTGAAATTTAATTGTATATTATTTTATACTTCTGTCCTTTTTTTCCAGTTATTTGTAACAAATATTTTATTCTTATATAAGTCTAGTTGGCAGCAAATATTCAACTATAAATTATATAACATTAGATTTAATACTATACATCTCCCACATTTATTATAACCAATTAGATTCTATTATATAATAACAAAACTACTTCAACAATATATTATATAATATTAATTAAATATTATTGTTATTTAATTTGAACTGTTTTAATCTTATTTATTAGTATGTTGTTTGCATATATAATACCATATGATTTTTAATGTTTTAGTGGCAGATCATTCATTCGAAGGGACTGAACAAATATTTTACCTTTTCAAATATTGTATAATTAATAATAAATAAAAACATTTAATTAATCTTAAATGAATGTTATAACATTGAGTTTTAGTCTAGTATGTATAATATTGTTAGCTAATATAACTAATCATTGTTTTGAAATTTATAAAAAGTAAAAATAATGTATATTTATCTTTCAATTTTTTTAAAAATTTTATTCTATATATATGATATATTATTTATTTGATTAAAATGATAGTATTGCATTTAATTAAATTTAAATTACAATAATAAATTATTTATTTATTTATTTGTTAGTTATGTTATATTAATTTAACATTAATGTATGCTTAAGTAGTTATATATAATCATCTGCAAAAGGGTTTTTGCTTTCATCATAATCGTCTTTGAATGGATTTTTATTGTCATCATATTCCATATTATCATCATCTTCATCAAATGGATTTGTATTTTGTTGTATATGTAATATTGGACTCTGTCTAGTTGGAGTTTGTACAATTGGAATGATAGGTTTTGGTGGTAATACTGTAGTAAGTGAAACTGATTTCAATTTAGTTGGTTTGTTTTCAACTGCAGAGGGTTCATCAAATAAACATCGACCAAAATATTCAGATATTACAGAAAAACTATCAGTCGCACGTTCCAACATATTATGGAATGTTTCATTATGATCTTTCATTTGATCCTAAATAAAAATTAATTTAAAGTAGAATATAATTATAAACTGACATTTGTAATAATATTTAACTTACCTGAGTTCGTACAATATCCATTATCTCTTTATTATTAGAAATACAAGCTGGACAATCGTCATCACTTTCTGAAAAAGCTTGAAAACAACTGAAATAAAAATAAATATGAAACAAAATATAAATTGTAACATAAAGGTACATTTGTACTACAAATTTTTTACTTACTGTTGATGATATGAATGTTGACACATAAAATGTACACTAGGAAGTTCTAATTGATTATTGCAAGCACTACAACGTAAACCTTGAAAGACAACAGCACTAAAAAAAAATAATTGTTTTTTTTTTATCTAATACATAATTTGTTTTATTCAGTTATGAATACCAATTTTTTAATTTTTGTATTGTAGTTTTTATGTTTTCCGTATCAATTTGATATTTATCAACCATTTCTTTTTCCTTTTCAAGAGTTTTTTTTTCAGCACCAAACAAACTTGTCAAATAAGCTCTAACATGACCAATATTAATAGTATTCGATTTGGCTAATGATGTAATAGCAAAATGAGCAGACAAAAGAGATCTTTTTTCTATTAAAACAATAGTTAATTATGAACTATAAAAAATACAAAAAATTAAATATTTTTATATTAAAAAACTACCAATTTCATTCAATATTTCTTCCAACATTGAAGCTGGAAACATATCATCTACCATTGCTGTATTGAATACTACTATCCATAATTTTGGTTCTACAATTCCATATTGTCTACAACACTCAATCGCACCTAAATAATCATTCAGAGACAAAAAATAACGAATCAACTTTGTATACCTAAAATAAAAAAATTTCAATTAATAAGTTATTAATTAAATTTTAAAATATTAATTAAACTAAACTGTTTGTTGTGTTCAAAAATGTGTACTATAGCTGGTTTAAATTCAAAAGATGTAGCTAAAATTAAAACTTGATAGTGATCACATATATTTATATCAACAGATTGTAAAATATTAATCATTTTTTTTTCAATTATGACACGTTTTTCTTCATTTTTCTCATTTTTCCACACAATCAAACAATGTTCAATATATGTATTCAATAATGATGTAGACCATTTATCTAAAAACTAAAATGAACGATGAAATTGAATTGTTTTTATTGTAAATTTAAATATTAATATTTTAAATAACTTACTTTTTCAAAATATTCCAAAAAATCTACTAAGCACTCAGAATCGTCTAACAATAAATAAATGAAATCTTCAGGATGAGCTGAATTAGAAGGTAGATCTACCTTAAAGAAGTATTATAAATTTAATACTTAATATATAATTATAAATTTTAAAATAATTTATGTATTTACATTGATTGTAGTATAACAAGATGAACACAATTTTTTTAAAAACTGCACTGTGTCTTTAGGAACATTTTTTATAAATACATTACTATATTGTTTAATTGCTCGTATAGACTAAAATTGATATATACATATAATTAGCTATTTAAATATATACAATTATGTGAATTTTTATTACAATACCTCTTCAACTGAAAGCTTTTCAATATATTCTAATGCGGCAGTATACTCATAACGATCTTCAAGAAGTATTTTAATGTACAATGAATGCCTACAATGTTTTTCAGCTAACGAAAGTGCATTTTCTGGCGATGATTGTCTGCAAACTTTTATAGCAACATCCACATCAAAATCAATATTTTCATTTTTTGTCTGTAATAAATACAATATAAAATAATTAAATGTAACATATTAAAAATCAAATATATTATAATTACTATAATAAATTCTTGAAGTTTGTCTAGACTATTTAGTTTTGAATAACAATTAAACAATAATGTAGTATGGTCTTTATTTGCATTGCCAGACTTATGTAGAGCATGCAAATATGTGGTTAAACTGTCTATATACTGAGAATCTAAAAACTATAATAAAATGTATTAATAGATTTTAATCTAATATTTAATTATAATACTTTTATCAGCCGTTTACTTTTTTTATAACATAAGAAGGTCCAAGTTTCCCAATTGTTTTAATATACTGTTCTACAGCACCACTGTGATCTCCTTTAGCATACAAATGATCACCATATTGACGATATATGTCAATCAAAGCTTGTGAATCATATTGCTGACATTTAGCCATACGTACAGCTACATCATACAAATTTTTCTTAAATAACACAGTTAATTTTGATTGAAGATCTTTTTCTATCAATTGTGATAAACAGCCTCCAGTTGTTAAGATATACAATGATCCCCATTCCGGTAAAACTGATAATATTTCACACATGTTAATAGAAAAAACTATAAATTTATTTTGAATGTCCAATACAGTGATAGATACAGATTCTATTTCATCACTAAAAATAATAATACAAATATTCAATAAATAAAAGACTAATGGTTGTGTATGAAAGATAAACCTTACGAATGGCTATTAGTAGTAGAAGCAATAATAGTGTTCGACGTTTTTCCAGTTTCTTTAGATACTATAATTAAATAACTTCGAAACCATTGAAGAATAATTTTTTGACCTCCAACAACATAACATGGTCCGCGACTGTCAACCGTATAACAATAAATTGCCTAAAATAAAATTAAATAGATTAAATTACACGAAAGTAATTTAAGATTAATTTAAAATTACATTTATTATTAAATACTACTAAACGTTTTTCATATAAAATATAAAAAAAATGTAATAAAATACAAATGCGTACATCTTTTTTTGCGATCATAAAATGACTATCTGGTCCATTTACTAAAACTGAACATTTAAAATCACATCCTTCTGCGTCCAAAACAGTCTAAAAATAAAAAACAAATGTTTTAAAATCTTAATGGTAAGCAAAAGCAAATACGATTAATAACAAATAAACTATACCATAGGGCAGGAATCTTTAGAAGTAACATTAAATTGTTGCACCGATGAAGCAGTAGACACAAAAAGGTACCATTGATCTTTAGCAATACATTTGAAAGCCATACCAGTTATTTCATGACTCAACTCCTTTAATATCCTAGGTTTAGAATTTCGATCCCGGCATAAATCTCCTTTATATAACGCTATACAACCATCAACAAATCCTACTGCCATTAACAAATGATTATCTGTTGCACACAAAGTAGTAGGTTTTTCAGGTTTTGGTAATTTTGTAGAACGCACACATATTGGATTACTTTGACGATCTCTATGTTCTAAATCCCAAACTTTAAGAATCATATTGATACCCGGTTCATCTTCCTGAACATTAAACATTTTAATTATTTCTATTATAAAAAAAAATGAAAATTATAGGAAATATAACAAATATTTACCCCAATTGTAACTAAAAAACCACTATATTGTAATTGTGTAGAAAGATGTACAATAGATTGATAAGCCCGAAAAGTGGTAACTTGAAATGTACGGGTGATTAAATGTACCAGGCCATCATCATCACATGTTATTAAGTAACCATAACCGCTACATGTTGTAGTTATATTAGAATTCTAATAACAATATGACAAAAATGTAAATAATAAATATTCATAATTACAATTGATAATTTATATAGATTTCTTAATAATTAAAATTTTAAGCTATATGCATAAAATTATATGGCAACAGATATATTCTCAAATAAAAACAATTTTAAATATTATTAAATTAATTAAATAAAATAGTATTATTTATTATTTAACATTAAGTAAACTACACTATAAATTAAAATAACAGATAACTCTAATACATACACCAATTGTTTGAGATATTTTTTTTGAATCTGCATTATGATTGATGTCGAAGAAATTAAATCTTCGCCACTAAAATAAAATAAAAACTCGCGTTAATAAATCAGTATTGATTGTTAAAAGTATAAATACTAAATATAATTTAGAAAATAAATATATCAGAAAACCATTATACTATAATTAATAGACTAATTAACAATTTTTTTGCATTACACACTTAATACAAAATATGTGATAGCGATTATTCAATATCTAATATTACTATAGTTTTGAATTTATTAGTAAAATTATTATTACAATAATGCATAGATAAATAAAATATATAATTATTTATTATATATTGTACAATGAAGTATAGGTAGATAATGCATTCAATTTTATTATTTAATATTAGTCTTTTATTAGGACAATTATTTTTAACGAACAATGCAAATATATTTACTTCTAAAAACGACATGATTGCACTTTTTTTTCTTTAAAATGTTGAAACAATGTGTGTTGTAAACAAATACATAATAACTCGGATTCTAATTGAAGATATATATATATATACACGAAATTAGGATATAACTCCAGTAATCAAATTTAATATTGAACAAACTAAATTAATAGAAAATGATAAACAATCGGGAGTGTATTGACGGAATACAAAATGTATACTACTGATATAGTGCGGTGATAACGTTAATCGTTGTTAATAACTGGTTAGTGTGCACGACCACGGTAGTAGTTCAGCGTGCGCAATCAACTAACCAGTAACCGCAAGCCAAGTTGACTTTTGAATTTTTGAAGAAAAAAGTTTGCCACTATGGATCCCGGATAGTCCGCTTCTTCCAGTTTAAGATCCGGCCATGGAGTGCCATGAACGAAGTTGGAGAAATATACCGTGTGTATTATCGTCATCCGCTACCGTGTTCCAATTGAGCGCCCATTTTTAGTGTTTTTGTTATTGTTATCGAGTGCCCACGTATCGGACGAACGCGATTGGTCGTTGGTAAAAATTTTTTGAAAATCAAATATGGTGTTGCAACGCTTCAAAAACGCGCAATTTTCCATCTTCGCCGTCCGACAAAATGCCCTGTACACTTACCGTGATTGATTTCAGGATGTGTAATCGAAGAGCTTGCCGTGTGTAGACGTTGTCTAAACGACGCTAACCAGCGAACAGCAATAAACGGTTCGGGGCGTGACCGATATTCGAAAATTGAAAGACGACCATAAGTCAGGGAGACGTCCTTCTCAAGACACGACAGCTTACCAGCTTATGTTCAAACATGTCCAATACAGGTGTGTAAAAACGACGATGGTTCACAATATGTGGTGATGTGCATGTTGCCCCTATTAATAACTTATACACGTACCTCTATAGTACCATCTGCATGACAATTAACATTCCTTATTCATCACCAATAGATGTCTACGTATTGGGATGTAATTGAATGCACACGTCTACAAACTGTGGTTGACCATGTGTAACGATAGTCAGTTATGTCGTCTATATATTACACGCTTCGTGTATTGCGATTGGTATATTAGTTTATTATTAAAGTCGCTATGATTCTGTCTCAAATGATTAACTTTTAATATTTTACATAGAAAGTTTTATTTTATCTTAAAAAAATCTTAATCCATTCTATCTAAATATATATTTCTTCAAAAACAATTATTTTAAATGTATCATCTTCATACATTTTACATTATGATTGAAATATATGCATTACATTAATGATCGTGGTTCAATAGCAATTAATTTTATATTTTTGTTTTCACAATTTTATAAATAAGTTAAAAATTTTAATCTAATATCCTTTTGACAATTAAAAAATGTAGACAATACATCTTATTTTTTATATATAAATTAATTCATACAATAGATGTATTTTAAATATTACACCTTTTAATTTGAATCCATTTATAAAAATTTGAATAATTTCTTATTCTATAAATGTAGGTACAAATATATATTAAATTATTTTTAATAATTTCTAAAAAGAAAACAGTTGTAATTAACAATTATCGTTAAAATATATAATCTTTATTACAATAAATTAATTTTTTAACTTTAAAAATGATTTCTTTTATATTCGTTTTGAATTGCTTTGACCTTAAATTATTCAGACTTCCCTTTTTAGACTTCAAAGGTTATTCACCTCATTCATTCAGTCAATTGGTAATTGACAGTCAAATTTCACATTTATATTCTATATATTTTTATAAAAATTCTTTAATTTATCGTTTATTAGTATTATTTGTTATATTATTTTAACGAAATTGTATTAACCATAATTTATTACTAGGTATTCTTTTTTTTTGGAATAACAAAAAAAATTAATTAATATATCTTAAATATTTGTATAAAATTATTGTAAACACAGAAGAATAAATCAATTATATTATACTATTAATATTATATATTAAGCATTAAAAAAAAATTAAAAAATTATTGATACTAAATATGTTTTTTCGATAATGACTTGTGTGTATTCTTTTTCTCATATTATTGTAGATCCCATAAATTATTATATGCATAATCTATTAGTATAATACAAAAATGTATACCTATATTAATAATTTTTAATTTTTTCCTTATAGATTTTGATAGTCAAGACTTGGGTGGTTCAAGTGTTTTGGACAGTGATTACTTAACAATGTTGAGCTCTTCAGACAAATTAATGTCAGGTGAATTTGAAGCTCTTGAACGGCTTCAAGCTGAATTAGATTTATTTGATGATCCGAATCGACCCGAAGAAATTGTTGAGCAAATGACTGTAGAAAATCATATAGATTTAATAGAAGAAGAAGTTTGTTGTGATACAGATGATGCTATGATCACTGAAAAAACAGTAGATATAAAAGAGGAAGTAGCTGACACAGATAATGAACTTGAAACTCCTGTTGAATCACTAACAAATGAACCAAACATCCAACACATAAAATCTGATCATACAGAAGATGAACAAAAAAGTGTGGTTGTTACATTAAAACAATCATCACCACAATCACATTCTGAGATTATAACTGTTAATAGTTCAGGTGGCACTAAAAGAAGTGCATCACCAAGTGTACAAGGAAATCAACAATCAAAAAAACCAGTAAGAAAATTATAACTATATTAATATTATTGTTATTATTATTATTATTATCATTATTATTAGTTAGTTACAAAAGTGATGGTTAATACAATATCAAATACAAATGCTGGAAGAAATACCCAACAGATTGTATTAAATGTTCCAATTGGCCAACGTCCACCAGTAGGATCTACTAGAACTATAACACTAACTCAAGCACGTCAAATGGGCTTACTTGCTCCAGGTTGTCGTTTCCAACCTGTAACTTCAAATGCTAACAACACTACACAAAACAAAGTATATTAAATTAAATATTTAAACTATAATTAAAAGTATATATAATAAGTTTTCATAATGAAATATAGCATATAATGGAAAATAAAATTTCTGGGACTATAAAAAAAGGAACAACAGCTACTGTAAAAACTTCAGGCCCTACCAAAATATTGCCAGCGCCACCTTTTATAACAACTAAAAATCCAGTGACACAACAACAAAACATTTTTATACGACAAGTAACTAATAAGTTTATTTTTATTATCCTTCATTTATAAATATATTATTACATAATTGATAATTAAACTTCCAGGGTCGTATTTACTACAAGCCAGGTACATTGGCCTCTACTAGCAGTGCTACAAATCAAGTTATAAGATTACCTTCAGTAGTTGGCCAATCTTCACCAGTATCCACAATCCAACATATACGCTTACCAACAGTTAATGCTTCAACAGTTGCTGGTTTACAACAAGTTAAAATGCCTGTAACTTCAGGAATACAACAACAAATGCTACCCAACAAACAAGTAATTAATGCTATATAGTTATATTTAAGTTATTATTTAAAGTTAAATTATAAAAATTCTTGTAAATAGGTTCAATACATTCGAATTGTCCCTACAACAGCCACAAGTAGTATAGCTTCTACTGTATCTGTTGTTACTACTACAGCAGTTACAGTACCTCCAAAGCAGCCTCAAATAGTCACTTTAACTACTTCTACATCAAAATCAACTGTAAAAACAACAACTTTAACTAAAACTTCTACAACAAACAATCAACAGCCAGTTACAAATCATATAAAAGTTTTTTCTACTTCATCTCATGTATTTTAATATTGATTTAATTTTGTTACGCATGTATATATATATAATTTGTTGTATTTTTTTAGCCTGTGACGACTAGTCAACAAAGACCAATATTACCTGCAAGTAAACCTAGTACTAGTTCATCTATAGAATCAAAAAAATCCATCAGTTCTAATGTTCCTCCACCAACGAACTCTACAAATTTTAAACAAGTATGTTTGATTATTAATATGTTGTGTTCTAAATTATTAATTATTATTTTAGGTTTCAACTCCAAAAATTGCAATCAAAGAAGAGTTTGTTGATGATATTATTCCTTTAAAAAAAGAGAATAATTTAATAACCCCAACTTTACCAAAGATTGGTAGACCATCATCCTCTACTGTATCTGGGTTATCAATTGATGCAAAAACCAAACCAACAAATGACGTAAACAAAACGAAAAAACCTTGTAATTGTACTAGATCACAATGTTTGAAATTGTACGTTAATTTATTAATATTTGTGAAATTATGTCACTCATAATATTTACTGCAAAATTTTAGATACTGTGATTGCTTCGCAAATGGTGAATTTTGTTATCAGTGTAATTGTAATTCATGTTTCAACAACATAGAACATGAAGAAGACCGTGCACAAGCAATACGTTCAGTATTAGATAGAAATCCAAATGCATTTAGACCAAAAATCAAAAGCTTTGTAGGTCAAGCTGAGCGACAACATACCAAAGGATGTAATTGTAAAAGATCTGGATGTTTAAAGAATTATTGTGAATGCTTTGAAGCACGAATAGCATGTTCACAAAACTGTAAATGTATTGGATGTCGTAATATGGATGACGATTCACACACTTCATTTGGTGATCACCATGGATCACTGAGTGTAGAACATTTAAAATCAAGAACAAAATCTGCTAATTTTGTTACATCGTTTGGGAGTATGCAAGCAGCAAATGCTATACCAAGGTACAATTATTAAATTTAAAATAAATTGTGTAATAAAAAAATATATGGATATATTATATATAATGTGTGGATGGATAATTGGTTAATACTATAAACTGTATTCAAAAATAATCAGATAGTCGTTTATAAAAATATTTAATTCAAATTTCTAATAAATCCAAGTTATTTATTTTTCCATTTATGTGAAACATAAATTACCATTTAGTATTTATTTTGTGGATTTCTCATTTTTACAAAAAATTGAGTACCTATTTTTAAATGCAATATACTTGTAATATTTAGTAAATATACAAATACAAATTAAAAATTTAATTATTTTCAGTCAACCATTTAAATTCTTTACAAACGAAGTAGTACAAGCAACATGCCGTTGTCTTTTAGCCCGTGGCATGGAAGCTAAAAAATTAAACGCAGGTGCGGAAGAATGTCAACGAATAATAATTGAAGAATTTGGCCAATGTCTTGTCAAAATCATGGAATTGGCTTCTGAAAAGCCTTTTTTATAGTCAAATAAATAATTAGTAAAATTTAAAATATACAGTTGGTAATTTAATAATTGAACTCTGTCTATATTGGTAAACCATAATAACCAAAGTAAAAATTAATTTGTTAATTTTAAATATAATACATAAAATATATAAATATATTTACAATTAAAAATATACACTTTGGCCACTTAGATTTTACTATAAATTTCCATACTGTATATTTACTTAATTTGAAATTGAATTTCAATTGTACATAGTTGCTCACTATTTAATCATATTTATTTGTCTGTGTCGGAAAATTTTGTACATTATATACATATATTTTTAAACCATGAGTGTGTGTGTGTAAGGTAATTAATGTTTTCATTTTCAAATTTTATTGATTTATGTGTTTTATTTACTTGTAAACAAATTTCTTAATATAAAAAAATTTATGATTGAACATTAAGTTTATTTTTTTTAGCCAATAAACGTTTAGCCTTTATTTTTACACTACCATCTCTGAATATTTCGTTTTCTGGTTTTATATTAAATGGTGCAAGTAGTTCTTTCGTCTTCTTTTCTTTACGTTTGATTTTATTATTTGCATACTTTTCTTTCTTATCATTCTTCAATAAACGTCTAGTCTAAAAAAATGTAAAGAAAAATATGTTATTTTTAAGTGACATTAGGCATTTTCAATTTTATTTAATACTTTTGCTGGAGTAACATAAAATGGATTTTCCCAAAGTGTTTCACCACAAAAACTTCCTTTAAAAATGCGAATTGGTTGTAAAACAAATCGTGGTCCTAAAACATGATTATGTTAATATACATTACTTAAAATGTGCATACAAATACTTTCAAAATAAATGTATTAAAATCACCAATTTCAACTATGGCACCATTTTCATCCAATATTTGATAGTTCCTAAACCATATTTTATTGTCCAATACAGAGAAGTTCAAAACATTATCAACAAACGGTTGACTTTTAGGATGTTGATTAGGAACACCAAATATTTGTACAAATAACTCTCGTAATAACGAATATTGTGGATGCTCATCAAAATTATTATCGAATGATAATATCGGTCGTGATCCTTTTAAGCAATTTCCTGTTAATTTCAGTTCAGCACTTGTATATACTAAAAAATACAGATAACTGATTAGAAAATATTTGACTAACACCATATTCAAAAGTAAAATTACTACTTACTACTCTGTACATTAAATCGAACACTCGGTCCATCAGGAATATTTGAAAACCACACATACAAATCTCTTTTAAGTCTCCCGTCGAATAAAATGCACTTATTACAATGTGACATCTTGCACATCTAACAAACATTGGAAGAGTTATAGAAAAAACACGTTTCCCTAAATGGTTAACTAAATATACCTCGTTAACTATGAATAAATTTTCTTTGCGTTCCATCTTGTTACCTGGTTTGCAATGTGGCAACAGTTTGATTATATCTTTCATCAAATGACGATGTTGAAAACTAATTCCACGCGTAGCAAACACTAGAATACGTTCTCTGTTGATCCATTTTACCTGAAAATTGTTATAACATTGACACAAATGGCAAAATTAAAATCAACAATATTTTCCGTCTAGATGATTCTATAATACTGTGCATGCGAAAAATTGAGTTACGCATATATTCAAGTAAACAGTTACCCTTTTGGTGACTGGCTCGTCTGAGCGTCGAACTAGAGGCAACGCTACTTTCGACTCTTCTTCTTTGACCACTTCCGATTTTAATTTTCTTTTCAGACCTTTCTTTGCCATCGTGGCGCGAATATTTCACAAAAATCTCACGGGGAAAAAAACTGAATGGCAGTCGGCAGTGCAGGTTGAGAATCCGATTCGGACGGTTTCCTAAACGCAACTTCCGCGAGGAACGTTCACTCGGTTGTAGATGTGTGACTCGAATATACAGAGTCGTCATCAACCATAACGTCTTCGACAAAAATCAACACCGGGTATGAACACGTGCAAAATGTAACACGGAACCGTCTGATAAATGATAACGATAATCGAATAACTTGATAACGCGTACTCGGGATACCAACGTGACGGTTTCGGTTACGATTTAAAGTATATAAATTATCTTATTCCCAGCGATATATTGATCCGCCCAGTCGTTCGTGCTAATCTATGTCTCTATAGTTTGAATCCTACGAGGCCGTCATAGCGGCGTAATTCATATTCCCTACGAGATGTGCGTGCATTATGTTCGCTGTCTGTGAATGTTGGACGTCTTGGAAAAAAAACCATTTGAAAACGACACGATTGTGAATTTAATATTACGGTTAAAGATTTATTCTAAAACACTGTAATTATGCACACAATCGTAAAAAATAATTTCAGATTTTCTCTCTAAAATCTAAATCTACAGGTTATATTAGTTACTCCTATAACTAATTATGGTGTGCATATTGACAAGACAAACATTGTAATCGAGTAATAAACGATAAGTTTTGTCTTTAAATACTCTTTAATTACAATTTACACCCTTAAAAAAAGCAATTAATGAACGATCTCATCTCAACCCTTAAGACCTAACTATTCGGGCTTAAAGGTGTTCATATTTTTATGTTATTTTAATCTATGTATCATTAACCAATAAACGTAATTTTATAGCCAATTTTAGTTTTAGAAGATGTTATTTTCAGCAACTCGCATGTCATATTTTTATACAATTAATACCTTATTATTAAAGATAATAATTCATTTTATGTATGTTCCCATTTCACAATTAACAAACTGAGGCTTGTATTAGATTAATATAGGAATTATAATTGTACGGTTATTTTGATTTAACATAACAAATATTCTTGTTTTTGTCTAAAGTACTTAGAAAATTCTGAAATTTATCCGATTTTAGCTTTTACTGATAACATATATAGTACATAAATAGTATTAAATATGAAATTATATATATATATATATTTTTTTTTTAAATAGTCGTATATTACTAGTGAAAAGTGATTAACCAAAATCAAATTTAACATTGTCATAATTTGTTACAATTATATCGATATAATTTTCATAATTCAAATATGTTTTATACTTAATCCGAATAAACTAAAATATTATATTCGATGTTAAAATCAACCATAAAACTCCATACTTTATGAAACGATTCTTAGGACTGCTAACCAGTATGTATATAAACGTAGTATTATCACACTCTATGGGTGACCAACTCAACTTGAATCGGTGAGGAAGTTACCATTTGAGCACTATCCGAGTTGCTTAGAACGAATAGGATATAGGCGTTTGTACGAATTTGAAATTAAGAATTTATATAATTTCTATTCATTGCTCGTAACCCGAATATATACATTGGTACATAAATAAAATGCTGCGAAACAAGTGAAGTATTATCATGAATGAATAGCAATAAACATGCACTTAAAATCAACAGCCGTGGTATAATAGTGCATTTCGAAATGTTGGAATCACTCGCGAAAAATCGTATTTGACTACATATTAATTCGATATTTAATATATAATAATAATAAACAGATTTTAACGCTCGTGTTCGGATAGATGTACAAAACAGACAGCAATAACAACGTAAATAGATATATTTGTGACCCAGCCATATTTATTTTCCATAAATATCGGATTATTAATTATTAAGTTAAATTATAATAAAATTATTCGATTGAAACAATGCATATTTCTACACCAAAAACCTCTCTCTTCTCCGTCAAATATCCATTAACCACCTCGTTTATTTTCTTAGTTCCTGAACTATTAGAGCCACTTCTATTTTACCTCTTATATTACTCATTTCTTACTTTATATTTTTTAATCACTCTTCTTAGCCATCTAAACATTCACTTTTCCATTACACACTGGTTAAACAATTGCTTATACTTATATTAAATTATATCGTATTACACTTTACTTATATTAATATATTTTCCAAACAAAAATTAATTTTAAAGAAAATTTTTCAAAATTTATTTAATAAATATTTTTTATATAAAATCACATAATTATATTCAAAATATAAAATTACTAAAGCTTTTATGGTTTTATTGTAATAAAAATTATCATATCCCCGTGTTTGTTTTTCAAAAAAGCTGACATTTTGAACACGTTTCAGAGTTCATCTTTAAATATTCTCGTTTCGAACTTTTGTCTGCAGTGCTTATCTTAAGTACTATTAACAGATAAAAAATATACTGTAAAGAAGCAACATAAATTTATTTAAAAAATGTACCGATAATTTTGAACAAAAATATAAATGGAAATTAAGTTAATTTTAGAAACCATTAATATACTAAGTTCAAAGAAAACACAAACAGAAGAATAATTATAGAATAAGGGAAAAATCAAAATTACTCGTCGGAAATACTCATTAATAATACGATCGATAATTCATCGGGTACATCTATGCGTAACACACATATAATACCAACATTTCGGCTATTAGCAATAAGTTATATATTGGGACTGAGACTCAAACATTTCTTGTGAAAAACAAGATATTAAACAAGAATATCTGAATGTAATCTTCCGTATTTCCTAATAACAAACATGAGTATTAATAAACATTGTGATTATATTAAACTTATAAATAATGTGGTGGTATACCTTATTTATAATAATTTTCGTTTATATATTAATACACGTGTGTATTGGAGCGCTTACCGATTAACCACTCAACCTGTCGTCAAATTTGTAGTTTTATAAATAAATTCATAAACTACAAACTACGTTAATCAGTGATAAAATTAGTAATACATAATTTAAATAGGAAGTATCAATTACTAACTATTAACATTTTTCAAATGAAATTTAATGTAAAATTTCGATTTAAGATTGAACGAAGTACTGGACTAAATCAATTTCAGAAAGTGAGGCAACTCACCTTTTTAAATGACGTCACTGATCACAGTAATCACGATAAATGTGTACTGTTCACATATATATATATATGTATTGTGACTTATTGTGAAAACTTATGTTAGATAGATTAATAAAATGAATGTAGATACCTACTTAAAACAATAAACTTTTAGGATATTGCGTAAGATACTAAATATGTATAACAAAATTAATTTAGGAAAATACGTTATAAACTTAACCATTATCCAACTTTAAATCATTCAAATAATTATTATTAATGACCTCATATCTATATATGCAAATTATAAATATACATAATTATTTATTTTTAAAAGAATTATATTACTTAAAAATTAATAGGCAAATTTTCAAAAAATTTAATTCGTATAAAAAACTGAATAGTTAAAACGCTAAAATGTAAAACTTTACAATAAGTTTATTACACAGAAAGTTTGGACTAGATTATATTACTGTGTTTAAAACATTTGTTTGACTATTGATCAGAGATATTTACATTTTAAACTAATCCTTGTATATATATATACATTACTTACCATCGTTTTACGTAATGCCATTGATTTTTAAAATTATGGATTACATAAGAAAATTTACTAGCGCAAATTCCCAAACATATACAGTATGGGCTTATACCATCTAGGTATATACCATATCAATATTTATAGGTTACAGATTTATATTTCATAATATTTACGTGCACCTGTATATTTTATGTAGACAATAGTCTACATAATCTATATGATTATTGAAGTAATAATCTACGGTAATATTTACAGTTTATTTATTTCTTTATCATTTGCTTTTTTTCTAATTATATATAACGTGTTGGTTTCTCAGTAAGAATTTTCGGAGAACCACAAAAGACGTACCTAATGTGCGTTTTAAAATAAGATAAGTATTATCAGTAATGTATATCATACTGACATCTGTGTTCAATTTTCTTATATTTGGCCTTTACGATATCATACATTTTATATTAATATATTATCACTCTCTTCGTGAAAACAACATAAGTACGCCACCTGATACGTCGACCATATTATGTGTACGCTACAACAATGAAAATACAAGTTTGTTGAAGTCTATAGGCTATAAATGCTGTATGATAGTATACTCCAAATAACGCTTGACAATTATTAAAATTTCTTTGTTCCGAATATGTCCGATCGATAAAAACAAAAACATTACGCATATAATTTTCCAGTTGCGGGAAATTTGTGAGAGAAGATTTTCATTCATTACGTTACAAATATATCATACTTGTGTTTATTGTGTACGCATACTTGTCACATGTACTAAGGACCTAAGTAGGTGCTAAGGTATGACTGTTCTGTAATATAAGTAAACGTTAACCATTAGACAGTTCAACAGTTGTACGAGTTAAAAGATTAATATTATGTACAATACGATATATATATACTGTTGCGAAGTGGATATTTCAATATTGAAAGCACCACCGCCATATTGTTACTTCCTGATAATTATGTATATTATTTCACAATATCGATTTATCGACCAAGGGGTTATCAGTGTTTTGCGGCACACCAAATCAAACAAATATATAGTCTTTGTTAAAAACACGCGCGACGTATTTCGCGAAACAATGATGTTACAATGGACGAGAACTAACGAGATGATAATAAAACGTGTATGGGGGGGTCATTGATCTCTTGTGTACGATACGGGTCTTTTTGGGGTGAGTGTTGACTGGCGAGGTGGGGAACACTGTCGTACTTAACGGGCGATGACGTAATACGATGTAATATTTATTAGGTTCTGATGCAAAACGCCGGTGTACTTAAGCGAAATGTAACGTTAAAAATTCGACCGTCATTAGGACACGATCGTAGTACGTCCCAGTGACGATTCAGACACCTATATACACCGCCGAACGAGCTAATAATAACGCGATTACCGCGGTCGGGCTAGACAACTATAATCGCGGCCGTCGAAAACGGCACCAGGTATCCTACGTGCGACTATCCATTCGAAATTACACCTCCCTGCGGGAACGAATCGATACGCGCGCGCGTGACGGCCGACAAGTTTCCGGACGGATCGATCGTGTTAAATGCACGCTAAACTGTGTGGTACCGCGGCGTCCGGCATACTCCCGCTCGGTATTTACCAACAAATCACACGCGTATAGCGAAGTGACGACTTTGTCGGTATTATTATCAGAGGTAACAAACACTGCAGAAACTTGTGGTCCCTACAATGTTGATATTTTTTATACAGGCGATACTATCGATCGCACGTAAGGAGAAAAACGTCTACAAAAGACAAATACACACGCACACACACACACACACAAACACACATCACTGCGAAAGCGAACGCTCCTTTGCCCAGAATAACGTGTAAACGTAGTGGTTCCCAAAATGTAAAAGAACGTAACGTCTATTTATTCGTTACGACAACGATACACGATGGCGTGTTCTTGAGGAGGACCTCTCTAAACAAAATACGATTTCGACACGTTTGGTTATCGCCTAAGTAAATTACCGACACTGGACGGCGTACGCTATTGACAGGCTTTTTTTATAGACCGTAATGGCGGACAACGTGCAAGGTCTTTGGTAGTTTGGTATGGGTGAAAGACTGTGCCCACCGAGAACCCCTGACTCGGTCCAGAACGACGAACATATACACAAGTATTGCGTCGAAGGTGCTGGTGGTGGTGACGGAGCTTTCACCGCTGTCCCAGAGAATGCCGAACGGTACGTACGGTGTAATAGTTGCGATCGGTCGTACCGCGACAAGTCGTCTCTCGTGAAAGCTCAGGGCGTGCACAACCGTCGATGTCGTCGCGCACGCAACGTATTACGAACGAATTAATTTTATGACAACAGCATTACAGCACGAACGTAACCAAATCCCGTCGAAGTTGGCAACAGTGGCCCGATAGTAGGGTACGTACCACAGCGGTGATCATGCGTGTTTTCGTTCACTGAAGAACATCTTCGTCGTTGCCGCCTGTCGCGACCGAAAGTACCGCCCTCTCGCCCGCCCACCTGTCCAACCGTACACCCGTTGTCAGTGTACGTTCCGATTCTTCTTCACCGGAATTTGGGACTCATTTCGTCGTACGTCGTTTTCGTGATTTTGTCCGTTTGTTCTTTGGTCACTGTGCTGTGTTTTACCCGTTATCCATGGCCAGAGGATATCTTGATATGGCTGCCTAGAAACATCGCCCGCCATCGTACACCAAATCAAAATTTATCTGGGACCATGGTCGTATAAAACAACTTGGGTAAGTAACCGATATTGGCAATGGATGTCAACGTTATCTGTTGACGATTCGGACATATATATGCGTTGGTCTTTCGAGCACGACGTTTTTGACTGAATTCGCTGAATGTTTGGAAATCTTCAAGTCACTTTCTTCCGTTTATCTCTGTAATTAAAAATATTTTCCTTTTAATTTGAATACGCAAGTAGGTACACGGATATGGTAATTAATAAATTCTTTTATTTTATCTTTTCTTCTCAACATTTCAATTGTTTTGGTATTGATTTGTAATGTATTCAGTCTTAGAACTTTTCCCTTATAATACGCAATCGGTGTTCAATATCATTTATATTTTTTATCTTATATTATATGTGTGATCTACTTAATTTTATATTATTCCATCTTAGATGTTTGTCAGTAACAAATTTTATTTAGTATTAATAAACACTAAGCTTAGGTACTGGACATTGTCAAAGTCAAGTAATTGTCTGAACAGTTTTTGTAAAATATAATTTTGTTTTTCAATAAAAGTTTGATAAAAAATAAATACTCAAAATAAATATGTTAAAATGCTTTATTGTGTTTTGTTTGTTTATAAATTAGGCGTATAATTTATAATTTTTAATTCTTTCCGAAATAGTTAATTTGTTTCAATTTTAACAGGTACTACATTACAATTTAATTTAACCAAATTCAAATAAATCCATAACATTTTTCCTTAAATTATTCTAATCAGTATTTTCATTACCATTGTATAAATGCATTGCCATGTTAATTGTAAATTATTTGGTTAAAAAACTGAGAATATAAATGTAATTTATTTGAAGAAACAATATAAAAATAATTGATTAACTTTCAATTATCTACAACCCTCATTTTTACAAGTTTTGAAATTTATCCAATTTAGTTATTTGTGTAAATATATAATATATCATATTATCTTTGTAATTTATAATTTGTTATACCAATTTTATATAATATTAATAATTTCATTTAAAACAATTTTCTATGTAGATAATGTAGATATAATGTTAAACATATCTTTTTATTTATTTGTAACTTCTAATTGATAGACATGTTATCATATATTTACTGTTTTTTTTTCAGATATTGTCAAAGTTATTGAACTTAAAACATGAATCACTTGAAAGATAGAAAACCCAATAGACCTGATATTCAAGAGATATTATCTAGAATGAAAGATCGATTTACTAATCAAGGACATTCAGATAATGAAGATGGTATTAAAGAAGAAAATATGATGTCAACGAATGTTGTGGAAAGTACAGTAAATGAAATTCCTGTCGATAAAAGTCCTGATGATGAAATAGCAGAACTTATGCTCAAATTAAATGGACAAGTAGATGAAGAATTAGTAGCTAGTATCAGGTCTAGAAAGAAAATGTATGAAAACCAGTCGGAAGTGGATAGTACATCATCAACAACAAACAATTCTGAACAGGAGAAACCTGAACAGGAGAAACCTAGAATCATCTTGACATTGAGGCCAAATGAAAATAAACCTGATTCGTATGTGAGTTCTAGCAATCTTACTGATTATAGTTGTAATAGTCCAAAGAGAAAAAAACAAACAAATGAAGTCAATACTGAAGTTCTACCTCTTAAAAGGTCTTCAAGAAGGTCTAATGTTAGTACTCAATCAGTGTTGAAGTCTGCTATTGCTCGTAAAGAAAGAACATTCAGTATTGGTATGGATTCTTCAAAGAAAAGATTACCTAAGAAAATAAAAAAAGAACCCAATGAAGTTACGGATGAAATTAATGTTGGTTCAATTAATACACGGATAGTTATTAAGGATAAAAATAGGGAAAATATAGATGATGCACAGTTCAAAGAAGAAATAAGTGAAGAAAGTATTTCAGATCAAAAGAAGAAGAAAAAGAAATTCTTTAGAGGTGGGCGATACAATATTTTTAAAAAAAAATCTTTACAAAAAGAACGTAAAAAAAGTGTTAAAAAAGCAATTTGTAATAAATTGAACCCAGAGTCTGGAATATTTGATATAGATTCTTCAGAAACTAATTCTGAAAGACATTCCACTTCAGGTATACTATACAAGAATTTATTACGCCTTATTTTATATATTGTATTAATATTATTTTATTTTCAGTTTGTAGTGATATAGGTACAATAATGTCTTGTGATAGAAATTATCAAGATGATTTGGATACTAGTATATCTACTACTATTGATACAGAAGGTATGTTTTCATTTCTATTTATAATTAATTAAATGATAAATGTGTAATACAACGAAACCTATCAAAGATAATTTTGTGTAGATATTTTTAAAACGTTTATTTTTGGCTATTCATATTTATTTTATTTCCTGTCAGTTTAAACTAGAGCGGTTTTTGTTGTAATATAATTTTCAAATAACACGCTCAAAATTAATTTGAATCCTTGTTTAATATATTTGTTTTCACATTTTATTTTGTGATTTTGTATTTTATTTTATTTTTATAGTTGTAATAATTAACAGTGATGTTAACACGCAAGATAAAGATATTAGTTTATGTTTGTGTAATGCAAATATTCAAGTAATAATAGTTGACGAAGGAAAAATTACTTGTAAAGCTGAAGATTGTGTAGATGGTAAATTGATTGCCTGCAAAAATTTGGCTTATCATCTCGATGCATATGGTAATATGCCCATGTTAAGACCAAACGTTGCTTTGCCTTTTTTAACGTTTTGTGCACATCATATGAAACGTTTCTTTTTACATCACAGTTGTCCACAATGTGGTCGATTTTGCTCAGAAGTAAGTATAATGATTATTATTAATTTCTGTTACAATACTATTTATAAATACAAAAATGAGCATTTTATTTTTATTATAATTTATTTAGTCACATTTTGATTGAATATTCATTATTTTATTATTATATATTTTTACCAATAAAAATTGGGATATATTTATTTTCTGAATTATTAACTCCTACCATTAATTGTACATATACTTTTTTTAGGGTATATTTATGATGTGCAAAAATAAACATTTTTCCCATATTGGTTGTCATCAGATAGATAAAGGTTGTTTACATTGTGGTGTGAACGATGTATATGACATGGAACTAAAAAGACATGTAATTAAAAAAGAGAAAAAAAGACCTACTAAAGAAGAATATGCAAAAAGTATAACTGTAGAAGTGGGGAATGTAAAATTGACTACATTTAATTGTCCCCCAGAAATTGATGTAAATCAGATGTCTACATATTTACAGCACCTTAAGGAAGAAATTTCTAATCCCAAACGTACTATGTGAGTTTTTTAAAATTATTTTTATTATGATATAATTAATTAATTTAGCTCATAATATATTATGTTTATAGAAATATATATTTTTATTAGTTTTATTAATCAAAGATGTAATAAATGATCATAACTTAAATATATATTTTCCAAATTTATGTTAGTGTTAAATATAAATAAATAAATATATATACGGAAAATTTAAAATTAAATTAAGAATAAACAGCATTTATCATAATAGTAATTGTTTATTTTTTATTTGTCGTAAATTATTACAAATTTCAATATTATTACTAAATATTGATTAATATACAAATGGAATTTTTATTATTTAAAATATAATTTATATTATATTTGAGTTTATATTATTTATAAATAAATATATTTTTGAACTAATTTATAAATGTTGACTTAGTTTGTTATTTTTATTGTATAAATATTGACTTTATTGTGTTATTTAATTAAACAGGTATTCAGTTCTTGGACTATATCAAGCTTGTGAATCAAATGACATAAAAAGAGTTTTATCAATTTTAGGTATATTTCAATTTTATGTATACTAAATTTTAAACAATTATCAAAAAAAAAAATTGAAAAACATTTTAATATTTCAGGAGCGGAATGTAATCTTTCATATACATTTTCTAGTAACCATGACCGAACAGGGTTACATGTTGCTTGTAGTAAAGGACATTCAATGATTGTATATTTATTACTTCAAGCTGGTGTCGACCCAAACATAGTTGATGATAAGATGAAATCACCCATGAGAATGGCCGCTAAATTTGGCCATATTAATATCATTAAATATCTTATGAAATTTAATGGGGCTCCTGAAGTTAAAGTACATATTTATTTGTATTCATAATTTTCTTTTATTTATTTGTTGTAACTAAATTATTATTAAAGGATATACAAGGTATGACCTCTCTTCATTTGGCTGCTAAATATGGTAACTTGGAATGTTGTAAAATTATACTAGATAAACGTCCAAGTATGGTAAATTGGAAAGATAATGGCGGATGGACACCTCTTGTATGGGCATGTGAAAATAGTCACACTGATGTTGTAAAGTATGCATATTTTTATATATTTTATCGTAATCAAGGTATTTTGTATTAATATGTAACATTTACTAATTAGGTTTTTTATTACTCATAAACCAAATACAAGAATACCTGACGACGAAAATAATGTCGCATTACACTGGGCAGCAATATCTGAATGTCTTCAAGTTGTCAAATGTTTGATAGCATATGATTCCGAGGTTAACATGTTCAATGATGCTGGAGATACTGCTTTGTAAGAAATAATATATATAGTTTATGATTTGATTAATACTTTTGATTTAACTGTATTGATATGTTTTGTAAATAATTTGTTTTTGTGTAGACATATTGCTGCTCGTAAAAATTCTGTTGATATAGTATCATTTCTGATAGAAAAGGGTGCTATGGTGTGGCATAAAAACAAAGCGAAAAAAAGACCTATAGATTGTTGTCTTCCAAATGGTAAATGTTATAATTTACTAAAAAATGCTCCAACAAATCAACGTAAATCAGTTACTACAATACAACCATTAATCCGTGTTAATGCAAAATGTGTTGAACAATTAGGATTGGAAAAAACTCCAGTTTTTGTAAAAACTACTCCTGTTTTAGTGTCTGAGTAAGTAAATAATATGTATTATTACTTCAGAATGTATAAATTGTCTTTTGACAGGGATATAACTCACGGCTGTGAAGATGTTCCGATTAGATGCGTGAATGAAATTGACGACGAAATTCCAATTGAATTTACATATATTAAAGACAACTGTTACGATGTTGGGAATTATGTTGATTCAGCTATGTCTCTTATAGCTGTTGGTTACTTTTTCTATTTTTGTCACATATTAGGATGAAATATAAAATAATTTATCTCATTTTAGAGCTGTAATTGTGAAGGCGCGTGTAACACAAATAATTGTAAATGTGTACAAGCTAATGGTGAATGTTTATATGATGAAAATGGATGCTTAAATTCAGATTTCGATTATTTTAGTAAGTATTTATAATGTAAATATTATCAAACGATTTATGAATTTGTGCTGCTTAAAATATAATACATATATGTATTTTGTCTGATTATTACTTTAACAAATTTTTTACTTTTCCTCAAATATGATTATTATATAAACATGTCTTGTTTAATTTATATAAAAAATTTATAATACTTTTATATTTTGGTCAGTATACTTTTTGAATCGGTATTTATATTATGTTGTGTGTTAATTTATTATTACAATTTGTTTTTGATAGATTCTAGTGTTATATTATATGAATGTAATTTACGTTGTAAGTGTCATAAACAACGATGTGGCAATAGAGTTATTCAAAAAGGTATAAAAGTAAAAATGGAATTATATAGGCATAAAGATATGGGTTGGGCTGTTAGAGCACGACAAGCTATACCTCGAGGAACATTTGTGTGCGAGTATGTATACATTTAAAACTAAATATAGTTGATTCAAATTGTAGATTATATTTCACAATAAAATGTTGTACGCTTTAAGGTATGTTGGTGAAATAGTTACTGATCAAAAAGCTAATGATTTAAAAGAAGATTCTTATTTGTTTAATTTGGAAAATCCTGTAAGTGAAAATCATATTTTAAATTATTTAATGACAAAATTTTTGATTCATGTTTTGAAACTTAAAAATATAATTGTTAAAATTAAATTTCAGGGATCCGCAGAATTATATTGCATTGATGCGTTTAATTATAGTAACGTGTCTCGTTTTATTAACCATTCGTGTGATCCAAATTTAATGTCTGTTCGATCATTTATCAATCACCACGATAAAAGGTTTCCTAGAATAGCATTTTTTGCAGTTCAAGACATTAAAGAAAATGAACAGTTGTGGTAAGTATAATTTGAAATAATAAATTATTAAATATAATTAATATTAAATATTTTGTATAATTGAATTTATAGTTACGATTATGGAACTACTTTCTGGAAAGTAAAGGGAGGTCAGTTTACATGTAAATGTGGTAAAGCTAACTGTAGTTTTTCTGAAGAAACTATTAAAAGTCTTCATATTGATTCAGATAACGATGAAATACAAATGGGTGAAAATACCAAAAAAAGGAAAACTGAACTTTCTAATGATAGAGTATTAAATCAAAATACGAAAATTAAAAGAAAGAGTAACTGGTCTCATAAAAACACTAAATTATCTAAAAAAAACAATTTATTTTTACAAAAAAATGAACGTTTGAGTGCATCCTGTGGTAAAAATTCATCAGCAACCACAAATAATGGTAAACAAAGTTATTCCAAGGAAATAGTGCCAACAAATGGTTTGCAACTGAAAAATAAATCGACTAATTTGAATGTATTAAAAAACAAGGAACCCAATAAAAATGTATCCAAACAATTATTAAAGATAGCTAATGATCGTTCAACAAAAATGCTTAAATCAAAATTAATTCAAAATAAACTACAACAAGTTATGTTGAAGAAAGGATTTAATGAAAAAATACTGAATGGAAATTCTATTCCAACTATTGGTAAAAAAGTATTAGTTTCCAAACAAAAACCATCTGTAGAAATTACAGAAAAAACTCAAATTTCTAATGGTAAGAAAAAACCCCCGGAATTAATTAAGTTAAGTAATAATAAACCTATTACTTATTTATTAAGACCCAAAGGGTTGATTTCTAACAAAAAAATGACTGAAAATTTTAAAATCGAAAATACAGTTCAAAATGATATTTTAAAGTTTGGCAATATAGACAATAAAGCCACAATTATCTCGTCTGACACATTGCATAGTAATCAGATAATTGCTCAAGATTCAAATAATTATGATCAGGTGATAGACTTTATTAAAACTGAACATAAACTGGTCAATGAAAGTATTGAAACTGAACTGAATGTGATAAATAAAGAACATAATTCTTTTAAGTGTCCAGAAATCTATGTAATTGAAGAGGAGTGTGATAAAGTAAAACCTTGTGCACCTTTAGATGATAAAAATAAAAAACCTGTTTCAAATGTTGAACAAGATAATGAATGTCATCAATTGGATCGGTAAATGAAATCATTTAAAATAAAATACGTTTAATAGTCTGATCATTTCTATTCAAATTGCAATTCCGATATTTATTAAATAATATATAATAGTAATAATTTAATAATAAGTGAACAATTTACAGTGATAATTAATGCAGCAATATGTTATAGAATACTCGAATCTTTTTAATTTCTTTTAAAATAACTTTAATTATTTTAATTAACCTAATTTCTTTTTGAACTTTAAAATTAATTTATCAAAAATATAGCAATTTCGCTATTGAAAGTTTTTTTATTGAGATGATTACAAGAGTCGTAATGTGTTATTCAAATTTAGTAAATTCAAAAACAGATTATTTAGAAATTAATGTATGTACAATGTGCATTAATAAACACACGTGTAATCGATCGAAGCTATACAAAATTATTTTAACTGGATTGTTCATATGACCATAAAAATATTTGTGAAGTTGCATATTTTCATTCTTTGGATTGCAACTCTAGTCATTTGGTCTTCCTACTGTAGTAAATTTTGTTGTAAAAAACTAAAGCCATTAAGTAAATAATTTTAATATTTAAGATGTAATTATCAAAATTAATTTTAAAGTATCGTAATTTTGTTCTATAATTGTTTTTACTTTGATTGTTTCCTTGTTTATATGTGAATATGATATATACATAATTGTATCCATTTCTCTTATTATTCCGTTTTTATTTGTATTTAAAATGTTATATGATTATGTAATATTTAATTTTTAAATTCTGACGTGTTCATTACCCTTTAGTCATTAGGTAGGTTCCTTAAAATTATTGTTTACGTATTTTCTTAAAAAAAATAATTCAAATTTTTTCATAACGTTAATTGTTTTGTGCGCGTTTAAAAACAACCCTGTTAACCTTTGTTGATTTTGTTTTCTTTAAGTTTATTGTTATTTTAATTATACTTAGTATTTATTTCCGCGAACATAACGAAATTGACCTTAATGAATTATTGAGCGTCAACGACGTTTTGCCCTTAACTTTTCTTTTTTTTTTTGGTATATAATTATTATTTGTCAGTTCGTTAGCTACAAATTAAAAAACTATTGTTTCAATTACGCGATTATTACGAAAATAAACGATTAACTATGGTTATATATTTGTTCAATTCAAGTTAAAAGCTACGACGCGCGCGTGAACAAAAGTGGGTATTTTATACGTTGACGAGTAAAACGTCGCGAACACGCGTCGTTCGTCACAAATAAATAAATTCCACCTTCACACTACGCGCACGACCGTCGTTCATCGAGACACCGCCCGTTTTGGCGCGAATGAAACATATCACCGAAATCGTACGGGCCGGCGATGAACACAATCCGTCGTTAAATATGTACACGGAGGATTTTTGGCTCGGGTGATCCCCTCTGTTCTACTGTTAAACCGTCCCGACAGTCGATCGTGAGTAAACGCGTGTTTTATAAATTCTCCACACGTGCGTAAAACGTCGCCCAAATGGGCACAACGGACACGTTGACACAACGACAATTGCCGCGTAATATGGAAACGATCGTGTACTCTACACGTACGGTAGTGCCGTGTCGTATTCACGAATGGAGGAGAAATAACGAACGTCGGCCGGCGGTTGGATTGGAACGGAAATGCGGCGAACGTGGTGACCGATTGTTGCTTCCGGGAGGCGGCGCCGATTGATCATAAACGCGGTTTCGAGACGTGTGCTTCTTTAAACCTAACGTGTCTGGAATTGTGTTTCGAAATTCTATCGGTCCCACGAAGACGGGCCTCGAGAACTTGCGGCGGGTAAAATCGCGTCGGAAATAATCGTTTGCGGGTTCGTCGACGGAAATAGTCGGTTATTTCGCGGCGGTTAACCCGTCGGTAAAACTATTCGTGTCGACGCAAGTCGCCTTTGTCGACAAATTTAACGGTAAAAAACGCGTACGATAATTAGCGCGATTCCAACGACTTATTTGTAAGCCTCTTCAAGTTTTGTAGGAAACGACGTTTCCTTTCCGCGCTTAGTTCGTACGCTGTAACGCGTATTCCATCGCCGTCGCGTTCGTATTTTATTAACCAAATGAACGTGTACACGACGGAGTGGAAAAAGAGCGCGCGTGTTCCCCTTGGTCACAGAAAAAAAGACTCGAAATTGAAATCGGGTTACCGGAAGCACGTTTATTTTTCATCGGCTTATTTGATCACGGCGCTTCTTGATAAGGCGATAAAATAACAATTGCCGTTTATTTTTACGTCCCAACAAATATTGACAAACGACCGTCGTACAACGATCGCGATCATTTTAAATGCCGACAATTATGAAAAACGTGTGTCCGTCGAGTTCTCGATTTCGTTTTTATTGTCACAATTATCGTTTGTGTAGTACTATAATCGTCGTATACGAACGTAAAAACATCGTCTCCGTACATGTCCACGTTCTTTGCGCATTAATAACGTTTTTATGGACGTTTAACAAAATAATTCAAAATTAAACGACATTGTCGTCGAACCGCGTAGCGATTTATCAGAAACCAATTAAACGTTGTCGTACTCCTTAAAATTCGGCTCGGCCCGCGATATTTTTGTTTCGTTTATTCAGGCACGGTAGCGTAAGTGTAATAGTATAGAAATTCAATGAACAGAATGCGACGATATTCGATAAAGGTTTCCTAGTTTTCTATACTACGTTATTTATATGCTCGGCCCGTATAATTTTGTTACAAATGTTTGACAATTTCTTGGGACAGCAGACAACGTTAACGAGACACCCACCCTTATTTATTAACAAGTCCCACGGTTCGATCCGGCTGTATAAATATATTATTATCGATCGACGACTTTTCACGTTTCTAAAAATTACGTTTCCCCCTTAGTCTGTGGACAACAATATCGGGCGCGTAATTGTTCGTTAGAACATCATTAAATGAAACGAAATTGACCATCGTCAAATTTTTAATATTATAAAACGCTACAAACGGGTCGGTCAAAAAAGTTAAAATTCACGATCGTATTTTGAGTAGTGATAAGAAATCAACTTTTTATCGCGTGACCGCGGCAGTTCCTGTCTGTAACTGCGGGTTATTTTGATATAAGAGTGCCGTCGTCTATCTAACGTAGTTTATTTATCGCTTACGCTCATTGGTTGTACTGCTGTTAGACTCCAACGTCGACAATTGGTCGCTGAAGAACGTCGTCGACAACGACGGAAAACTGCCTTTCTTCACTCGTTAGTGCCGTTCAATAATTCGGGTATTTGCGTGTACCATACTCGTCATGGCCACCAAACACTTGGCTAAAGGTAATATTACGATGTACCAAACGACCTAACGAATTTGACCCTCGTTTATTTTCTTTTTAGGTTCAGTTGAGCCGCCCGCTGTGCCAAATTCGATACGCTTCTATTCGATGCGTTTCTGTCCGTACGCCCAAAGAGTCCAGTTGGTGTTGAGTGCTAAGAGAGTGCCGTAAGTGGGCCAACCAGTGTGAAAAGACTTTTGTGGGATGTTCTTATTGTACGTATGATACGTTTGTTCAGGTACAATACGGTCTATATCAATTTGTCTGATAAACCTGAATGGTACCTAGACAAATTCCCAGCGGGCAAAGTGCCGGCTTTGATTTACGACGGTAAGTTTTTGTCCGAGAGTTTGTTGTTGGCCAATTTTCTTGATGAACAGTACTCGAACCCTCCATTGTGGAATACCAGTCCTTTGCAAAATATTTTGGACAAGATCTTCATAGAATCTTTTGAGAAAGTAAGTATTCCTCATGTTCTATAAAATATTATGTGTCTAATTTATTATTATTACAGAACTAAAATAAAAATATTTCTGTTAAAATTATAAAAATTTACAATATTTAATAATATTCATTTGGTAGTTTTATTGGATTGCAATTTTATTAAACATAATCATGTCGTATATTTTTATTAATGTTATTGATATAATATCGGTTGATCGTATATGCATTCACATATATCAGTAAAATTCTATCTATGAAAACAAGTTATAATAATTGATGTTTAAATGACAAGTTAATCATTTACTTACATCATTTTGTTAGTATATTAGGTGATAGTTTGAAGTAGGCTTAACAACATACACTCGTATAGTCATTTTTTATATTTTTATAATATAGTGATATTTGATAGTTACTGATTGTTTTGACTATTAATCTCATAAGTACATAACTATAAGTTTATGAATAAAATTCAAAAAGTCTATTATTTCAACCATATATATATATATACAATTTTTATATTCAATGGCCTACCTAATTTTATAATTAAAATATGAATACTGACACTTGACCTATTTTAGGTTGGATCATCGTTTTATAAGTTAATGATGACTACACCCCAATTAGAAAAGGGAAATTTCGACGAACTTGTTGTTAGTTTAAAACCAATCGAAGCTGAACTAACACAAAGGGGAACACAATTTTTCGGAGGCAAGTGAAAAGGGCACTACACCTGTATTTTCTCAGCATAGAATCAGAGGAACGTGTTAATCGATCGTAATTGTTGTATTCCCATTTAAGTATTTGTAAACAAATTGATATGTGTTGAAAGAAATTCTTCATTTTTAGTTTGTATGATTCTACGATGACAATTTGTTGTCTCTTGTTTGATGAATGCTCCACATAGAAAAAATACATTTTACGTAATCAATTTATAGTACCAAATTTAAAGTAGGGACATTGTTTGTGTTCTGGTTGGTATTTTTCAATAAATATAAATATTAAAAAAATTATAATATTCGTAAGTATATAAAAATTTATTTATTTCAAATTTAACAAATAAAAAACTATCGATTATTCAAAATATATAGTTTTTTATGTTGTAGGCAAAAACAACAAATTAGGGTGTAGTGTCTTTTTAATAAATCAAATATAATGTTATCATTGTTAATTAAAGCACATTATTTGTTATTACAATTAATTTCTAAATTATTTCGTTTCAAAAAATAGGCGCCACTCCAAAAATGGTTGACTACATGATATGGCCTTGGTTTGAACGTTTAGATGCTATAAAACCTTATTCCAACGGAATATTTGCCATTCCTTTCAACGAACAATTTCCCAAACTGGTGAGAACTAAATGTTAAAAAAAAAATGTTAAACGTATAAAATGTTAATTTTTTCATTTTAATTTATAGGGCGAATGGAAAACTTTAATGATATCTGACAATGCTGTTTCATCATATTATTTAACTCCGGAAAAACACGCTGAACATTTTACCAAAAAAAAAGCCGGTTTACCTTCTTATGATATTTGAACCGAATGATTGGACTTAATAAATTAATAATCGCTGATAAATTAAAATAAAAATTTTTTTTTTACTGTTCAAAAGAACATTTTATTTGTTCCTTTTAACATGTTCACTGCGGATGATGTCTTTAGACGTTATTTGGTTCGTTTTTATGTATAAATTATGCCAACTGATGTCATTCCTACGTAATTATTTAATTGGTTTTAGTTTCGACGACGTTAGGTTTTAATCGTTTTTTTCGTCAGCGTTATTCCTTATATACCACAGTATATATATCTGTGAAAGTCATACGTCAAATTTATTCAACATATTTTTGACCAGCATCGGTATCATGTATCGTGTGTATATTAAATTATATATGTGCGGAATAAAGTTTTTATCCACACCACACACAAATGTTTCGACGTTTTGTAATTATTTACTTTACTCGCTATGTTATGTTCATTATTTCTCAACGGAAAAATATATTTATATTTTTTTAAGTAAAACGATAAGAAAGATTGAATGAGTGATTTGAATGTTTGGACAAAAGTTTACCAAGTATAGATCGACGATAATAATATAACGCTACATTAGGTCTAACGTAATATCGATTATAGAAATACAATTAATTTATCGATATTACGCGCGAAAGCAAATTTATTATTTGTCCCGCGGAATCATTTTTTTTTTCCGTAAAAGGATAATTATTAATTTAGTTTTGACGATTTACTCTACTCGTAGAACGGTTATAATTTCTAATAGTTTTGGATTTCAACTGTTCCTTACCGTTTCGGTTTTTGTTTACGTTTTATTTTAAAATTTTGTCGAAAGATAAGCAAAAATATAATCGACGGTATTTTTTCGCCGTCTACTACACTAAAACGAGCGATTTTTTCAAAATCAAATTTCCTCCTATTGTCAACATTACTCCCGTAGTCGTCGTCGAACTTTGGCGAACGTCGAGTATTCCGGTTTCGTGCGGTACCTACGAAATCTCATCGCCGCCCATAAAATTGTCGGACACTCGCTACCGGTACCGAAAAAAATCGCAATTTTCGTCGGTATCCGAATTCGAAAAGTATAATTCGTCGTCGATAATCGTGTACTTTGTGTTTGTAGGAACGTGTAAAAAAAAAAAATCGTCGTAGATAAATGACGACTAACGTACTTATACGTGATATAGTTATATTTCGTATCACGCTGATGAAATAATAATAAAATACGGCGGACGCGTGCGCGGATCGTTCGGAAGATTCGGAGCGAAACGAACGACGGGAAAATTATTTAGTATTTACGACGGAACGGTAGGGTCGAAATAAATATCTACGGACCGACCGCGGCGTGTACGTATCGTTTATATAAATATCGCGGAAAGCGCGATTTCGTCGTAACAGCGCGTGGCGACGGTTCGGGGGGACGGACGGACGTGTGAACGCCGCGCGTCCCGTCAGTTGATCGGCTGCATCGGCAATTCGTCCTCGTCCTGTTCGTACGCGGGGTTTTGGTTGCCTTTGAATATGTCTTTGACGCTCATGCCCGCGTTCGATTGCCGTTGCGTTTGGTTGAACACGTTGTTGGCGCCGAGCGTTTGCATCTGCGACTTGCGCCTCTCCGCCTGCATCGACCGTCTCCTCACCTCCAGCGCCTGCCGCACTTCTTTGCCCATTGTCAGCTTTCTGCCCAGCACCGGCGTGCCACCTACCGCGCACGAAGCGCCGCGGTTAAATAACCGCCGGTCTCGTTTGTAAAAATCGCGAACGTTTCCCGACCCCACCGTAGTATAATATACCCTGTCACGTACTTTGCGGTTCGTCCTCGTCCTCGCCCATTTTCATCTGCAAGAACCTTTTGCGGAAAGCCACGTCCAGCGTGCCGATCGTCCGCGTCTTCTGCCGCTGTTTCTCCAGATTGTAAATGGTCCGCCGACGGCCCACGTTGTCGCCGCTGGAGCCCGACTCGTTGTCGTAGTCGCCGTTGATGCCCCGCAAACGTTGCAGGTGTTTCACGATGACCACCGCTTGTTTGTCCAGGAGTCCGTCGTGGGTCAACTCTTCAGTCTGTTCGCGCAACGTCGTCGGGTCGTTATTATTATTATTATTATTATTACGAAATCGGTTTTACGTTTACGTAAAACGTTACGGCGAAACGAAAAAAATATTCCGTTTCGAATACTCGCCTTTTTGTTGCAAAACAAGTTCAAGTCGGTCGAGGCGAGTATGTGGGACAGCGTCCCGAACCGATGGAACAACATGGCCGTGAACTGTATGACAATGATGAACGAGAAAAAGAACACGAACACCAGTCCGATGGGCTCCAAATGTAAGTATTCCTTGGTGATTATGATCTGCGTAAAACATAACGTAACGTGTCAATATACACTACACCGAGGAGCCTGCCATTTTTTCGGTTTTTCGCGAACGCTCCACGTTCGTCGACGACGACGGTTTTGTTTCTCATTCGCGGATTGGACGAAGAAAATCGAGAAATCGAACGTCGGCGACGAAACATGGCGGCACTTGCCTCCGACGTCTCCGCAATAGTCGTGATGTTCGTTTTGACGCCTATTGGCCAGTCCAAATGTAGTTTGTCCTTGTTCAATTGAAGCAGGAACACTATGAGCACGAACAGAGCGTTGATCATGAAGAACGAAAACACCGACTTGTTCCGCAGTTCGATCAAGTCCGACGCGATCCGGGCCTTTTCGTTTTTGTCTTCGTCGATCGGATACAAGTATTTGTCGATCAGATCCCTCCAGAACTGTTGTTCCGCTACGGACAGGAACGCCACCGGGCCCTTACGTAACGACGCGTCTTCGATCCAGAACGGATTGATGTCGTCGTTGCGTTCCATTTTGGGTTCTAAACGCGGCCAAAAGTCGGACCAGAAACAACACCAAGTCCAGCGTGTTAAACGCGACGTATATTATTATTGTCGTCGCGGCGTTAAATCGATCGATTCAATTCACCTAAAGATTCCTCGTCGGTCTCTTCGTCGGAATTCTCCTTTTCCGACGTTTCCTCCAGGACCGGATTGAGAGCGATCTGATGGGGCACACTACTGGTGGATACGTTCCTCTTACGGTTCACCGACGTAGGGTCGATCACGGTCCTATCGTTGCGATAAAATACGCGGGAGTTGACGATTCGGGATTTTCGGGCTAAACGAGCGGATTATATTATACTCACTTTTCAATGAAGTCCAATCGTTTCCCCAGGCTGTCCAACGAGTCGGCTATTCGCACCAATTGCTGGCCCTCGTTGACGGGTTTCTGATAAGTGCAAAACATGCATTTGAATAATCCGGCCAGCGATAGCTCGAACGAACCCTCTTCGTTGTTGTCGTTCGGGTCCCAGTTTTGCAAGAACCCACCGAGCATCGATTTCTGTTTGCTCTTCTTCTCCGCCTCTTTGGCCGCCTGTAATTCCATTTCCATTTCCTTTTTGGTCCGTTTCACTTGCACTTCTCTCGTTCCCCACGTGACGATGTTCAGATTGATAATCGAGTACAGTATCAAAAGCAAATACATGGACGGGATCGACAGCCAGTATATGCCGAAGTAAACGATGCAAGAGAACTCTTGCGGATGAAGCAGCGCCGCTATGATGAACGAGCTCATCATGGCGATTAGGAATATCGCGGACGGCGACCCGATACCGTCCTCGCCCAGTTGCAGGGCCGTACCGACAATAACGGCCATCATGACGAGCGCGTACAGCGCCGAAAGGATTTGCGCCAGCAATAGCTACGGGCATAAAAACCGACGTTTCGTTACGTCGCAGTTGCCGCCGACCAGTAGTGTGTACGGTTATCGTAATTCACCTGTATGTTCGATTTGCACGCGAAACACACGAAAACGAACAATATTATCGGCACGATGTTGTAATAGAAACTGGTCCAGTTGTCGATGTGGAACACGGCCACAAACGCCCCCACCAACATGAGGAATATGGTTCCCGGTCCTAAGATCGTGCCGCCCATCAACATGATCTGAAAAACGGCCGACGCGCCGCATTTAGAGCGGAAACGACAAATTCAACAACCACCGGCCAACGGGCGGATTATTATTTAATTACGTGATAGCTGATGTAGGGCATCGAAATGTTGTCGTTGATTTTGATCGTCCTCTTGTAGTCCATCAGCAAGTCCATGATGTTCGCCATCGTCGACGGTACCCATCTCCGCCGCTGGTTGTAGAACTCGTTGAAGCTCTCCGGGCAGTGCGTGTACGCGTCGCTGGCGGCCGAATATTCCACCCGGTAGCCCCGTTGCAACAGCAACGTGCACAACCATCTGTCTTCGCCTACAACGTCGCGACCGAAACGCGTTTACGAACGTCTCGCCGACCGGTCAGATTATTATTATTATTAGCAGCGCCGTTTACCTTGGTCGTATTGTACGTAATGCCTGGCTTCGTCCGACTTCAGCGTGTACCTTTTCATCACGTTGTCGTCCATCAGCGCCTTGCCCCTGAACAACGAGAAACACCCGGGACTACAAAGCACGCAACCGATCATGTGCTCCGTGGCCTTTTGCAGCCAATGGCCGATCGCGTATTCGAATATTTGGTACCACACCATCGGGCCTGCGGACAAACAACGAAAACAACGGACGAAACTCACGCGCGTGACCTTCGCGCCCGACCGCGGTGGCAACGGTGATCACCTCCTCCTATCGGATGAATCCGGCCGCAAGCCGCGCCCAGGTTTTTGTTCTTCTTCATCAGGTCCACCAATAGTCGGACGGCGTGCGGCTGAAAGTCGATGTCGCCGTCCAGCGTCAACAGGAACGTGTTCTCGGCTATCACTTCTTTCCGTTCCACCGATATCGGCAGCTCCATTAACCGATGCCCGAGTAAATAGTACATGTACATCACCTGACTCCACCGTTTCCGGTGCCGGATCTTGCTCTTGTCCTTGATGTGCACGGTGAGTTTGGTTTTGCCCGGCAACGTCCACACCAGACGGCCGCCGTACGGCGTCGGGTACTTGGTCGGCGGTTTGATACGTATGTTCGTCTCGTGCACGTACGTGGCCGCTTCGTCGATCGTGCTCACCAACAGCTTCACGAACCTATTCACTTGGCCCCAATCGTCGTTCACGTCGCTGATTTCGAACCCGTCGTCCATGAATATGTGCGCTGTACAAATCGTCAAACGGACCGTACGGGTGACGCCGCTAAGTCGTACCACCAAAACCGCGCGCTACTTACTCTCGAACTCGTAGTAGTCCGGGTCGACCACTCGCAAATATTTCTGGGCCACTCGACGAGCGCACTGATCCTCGTCCATCCGGAGTATCGACTTCAACATCTCCATCATTTCTTCGTGGGTCTCGTGCCACATGGTCGCGCAAGCGTAAATCCTAGTAATGCTGTCCGATTTCTTTACCGTTTTCGGTGCCGTGCTACTAACGTCGGTGTTCACCGATATCGTTTCGTAATATTCGTCCGGTTCTTTTTCTCGGTCGGCCAAGTCCTGGAAATCGGTCGCGCCAATTCGTTTAAACGCCCGGCTCTCGGTTAATATCGACCAATACGCCTCACCTCGGTTTTTACGTCTTTTTCGTCGTTGCACCGTCTGTTCATGCCCAACGATTGGTCGATCAACAGCGAATCGTACATCGGTCTCGCGAACAGCTTTTCGGTGGTGGCCAGACGTTCGCATTTGGGCGTCCAAATGTGCAACGTGACCCAAGTTTGAGACAAAAGCCACAGCAGCCAGACCCAGACGTGCTAGAAATGTAAACGGGCGGCGTTTAGACGGACGGGCGCTGTCCCCGGGGCCGTTCCCCGACCGATCGACTCACTTCTCTCGTAATGAAATTGTTCAGGAAATTCACGTCGGGCGAGTCGAAAAATAAATAATCCGGCACGGAGTTGTGGAAGAAACACGGGTCGTCGTGACGTAAACCGCACGCCACTATCAATACGGACATAGTGACCGGTACCGTTAGGTTTACCGGGAACGCGTAGCTGAACCCTTGGATCATGATTTTGCAAGCGAATTTACCTGTCGGGAACGGGCGCGAAAAACGTTCGTCAATTATCGCGACGGCGGTCGTTTAAAACGGTTGGCCGTGTGGGTACGTTAAAAATATTTACCGAATATGTAACATAGGTACGCGGATACGACGTGCAAAAGCAGTACGTGTATCACGGTAACGTATTCCGCGTCGATGTCGATCGTGTCGCCCGTTAAACCGATGTCGGCTAAATCCGGTAAAACGGTTCCGCTCCGTGTTACTTGATTTACCTGTATACACACGCGATATACGGTGGGAGTCTGGTTAATCCGGAATTGACGGGACCGGGGACTCTGTCCGGACCAAACGGAATCGACCTTAAAATGTATCTAGAATTCGTTTTATAAAACGATTCGGATCGGCGTCGTAATACGTAATTTTTAGTAGTCCAATTTTTTAATAAACCGTAAGAAATAATTAGCGCGCGTAAAACTATTATTACGTAAAATATCGCTCCGATTGCTCCGACGTTTACTCGTCGTTATCGTCTCTCTTTTTTTCCTATTTGATTTACGCGTTTAACGTTTTTCTTTTCGCGCGTTTTTTTAAAGATCCGTCCGGATTAACCGGATGTTCGGACTGGCCAGACTCCATTGTATTTACGCGCGTTCGACCAGGCCACGCGAATTCGATTAACGATTACCTCGAGTACTTGTATTTTGTGTTGCGAAAATGCGGCGTTAACCAACGAAAAGATTTGCGTAACGTTTTCGCCCTTGAAGAACATAACCACCAACATGAAACACAGGAAACACAGCATTTTCCAAATAGACATCAGCATGTAGATGAAATAACGCGTCCTCCTCATTCGGTCTTTGATGTGGTACGCGAATTTCATGAATCCTGTAAACACGCGCGAAAAAAATCCAAAAAACCGTCCCGAATTTATTTACGAGTATTATTCGTTCGGTTTTCGTTTCGTCGCCGTTATACTTTTCCATTATTTCTTACCGAACAACGTGTGCTTGGTCGTGTAATTTTCCCAGTATCCGCAAGACACGCAAAACACCGTAATCGGTATAACGAGATTATTCATCTGTTTTTCCGGGTGCAATAGTGGCCACAAAAAGAAACCGGTGGCTTGCGACCCCACGGCAATCAGATCCATCAAGACTTTCGCGTACACTTCGGACTTTTCCGAATTAGTCTTGCACCCTTTTGTCGTCCTCGATAATAAATCTGCGCGTCACATTCGTTTTACACTTACCCCGAGGTTTGTAATTATTAATACGCGCGCGTACACGAAATTCGACTTACTCAGTAAAGCTGGCACGAAACAAAGACAATTGGTAAGCATGGCACCTTTAATGACGTCTAAGTTTGGTAATACGACGTATACCAGCATGACCAGGCCGAAGACGTGGAGGGTTTCCATAATGAGCACGAATACGAAATCGAACATTTGCGGTTTCTTACACGACTTGAAGAAACAGATTCTCAAGGAACGGATAAACGTTCCTATTTCGGGAACGATAAACGCCAGCAACAGACACCATATCCACGCTACACGTTCTCCCGGCGGTAGGTTGACCACGTATAATTTTTCACGACCTAAGTAAAACGTCGTCGATCTAAACGAGCGCTACTTACCGTTGATATTTAAACTAGAATTTGGAAAAAGCCGCGTTTCGGAGAGAAGAGCGCGTTGGCATTTCCACGTTATTACGTATTATTATTATTATTGGCGATTACTTAGTTCTTTGTTGCAGAACGTGATGACGCGATCGGCTCTGATTTGAGACGTCATGAAGAACATACTAGATTTCGCCATAACGCCACAACCCAAGACGATTACGAACGTGGTGACGTAGGCTAGGACTTTCAACAGCCGTATGGTGAATTCCAGACACGCTTGGTTGGTCATAGAGCCGCTGTCGCTGCGCGGAGGTAAATCTCGAAACACGTCCCATGCTTTCGTGTCCGCCAACGTCCTTTGACTGAAATTTCGAAACGAATAGGTTATAGAGGTGATGGGGTGGAGAGGTATTCGCAATTGGTTCGGCCGTTAACGTTTCTTCAGATCCTTTCGTTTTTACCTTCCTCCGTACAAGTCTTGCGTTAGAGGCGAATTTTCGTCATCGCCCGACGAATTCTCGTCACTGTCGTGTAGTCTCTGATGAGACATATTGTTCACGGAAGGAACGAACGATAAACGCTGAAGCGACGTCATTGCGCTGAAAAAACAACAATCCGAATCACGATTTCGAAACTAAACGAATAAACCGTGCCGCCGTGTACCGCGCCGATTTTATTTAAGTCGTTATTTTCACGGGACAAGTAGCGAACGCGTTTCGAACCTATTGTTTGTTTTTTGTGCGTCTAGTGGTCGGTGTTTCGTTTGGCTCGAGTTCGCGATTATCGATATATTCTTGTACATAATGACGGGCGCGTGGAAAAAAGCGACGAATAGAAAACCGCCGAGCACAATTAATTACGAACGGAATAACGACGGAAACGAAAAATCGCCCGGTACGCGGCGAAACGAGAATATCGCGTACCTACCTAACGTTACCATACTAACGTTGTTTCTATAGAAAGGGCAAAAACGAACGCGACTTCCCCGTACGTGCGCTATTATGACGTTTATACTTAAAATCGGTACGTCCGTGCGAACGCTCGAGATAACCGCCGATCGCGGGCTTTTGTCCGGCATTGTCGTGGGCGCGATATTCGCCGCGTCGTTTACGAACGTTCGACGTTTCGAACGGCTGGAACTCGCGTCGACGTCGACCCCCCCCCCTGCTCGAAATTTTCGAAAAAAATTTCGAATAGGACCGGAGAAGTACGGGTACGACGACGAACCCGAAGTGGCCCGCGGTAACGAACGGATACCGGCAGAAATAATATCGGCAACTTTCTCCCGGCAAACAGTGCCGGATCGGACGACAACTGCGCGCCGAATACCTAACGAAATATTAATTTACGCGTGTCCGTCGGGCGGCGCGACGTTCGGTTCCAACAGCACCGGGACGAACGTAGGCGGTGTCCTTTTCGCGTTCGCGGGATATTATTATTATTACTCGGCACGATCCTCGCGCGATCATTATTATTCGCGTTTGAACGGCCTTTCGGAATTCGTCGGCGAAGGGCGGGAAACTCGACCGGACAACGGCGCGCCGCGTTTAGTTCGGGAAATATTCCGATCAATCGCGACGGTTTCGAAAAACGAATAAAACGACGGGGAAAAAATCGCGCGCCGTTACGTGCGCACTACTATCCGCGTCACGTACCGTAAATAGGCGTATATGTACGACAAATATATTATTTCTTACGCGGCCGACGGACGTCGTGTGTATAGCAACGAACGTGCAATAATTGCGCGCAAAGAAATCGTAACGAACGCGTACGTTTTTACGCGGTCGGATGAATATTTTCGAAGTTGTTATTATAATTTCATTAATTAAATCGATATTTTTAAGTCGTTTTTCGACGAGTAGCGGGGATCATTACGGGACACGATCGACGAATGTAATGGCCATCGTTCTAAACCGAATTCGAAAACTATTCGCGTTCCTAAGTCAACACGGGACACATAACATCCTGGATGTTCGAACGTACCGAAACACGCGACGCTCCGGAAAATCGCGAACCCATTGTCGTTCACATCTAACCGTTCGCGAACACGTTACATAATAAATCGATCGACGAGACCGTCACGTAAATGACTCGCGTGCCTTTCACTCCTCGCGAACTTTTTTTTTGTAAAGACAACGGCGCCGCGATTTAGTAACCAATTAATCTCGTACGTCGCCAACTAAGTGCCCGCCAACGGATGGATGAGCTACTGTGCGTGGTTTCCGAAAAACAGTAACGAATCGTTTTTTCAGTTTAATCGACCGGACGAAAATCGCGAATATCGTGTTGTCCGCGGTAACAAAACGTTAGGTGCCTTGAACGCGCCCCATCGTTGCGCCGAAAACTGAAGAAATCGTCGTGACACTTCGTATCGTATACTCGATACGTACAGGTATGCTGTTGTGGATCGCCGTCGTTCTATATATTTGTCGCGCGCGAATTTCTCGTTAATTCGTACCGATACCGATTGCCGACGACAGTAGTGTCGTTACGCGGCGCTAACAAACGTTTTTACACGGTACGTGGTCGGTGAAAACGAGTTCGGGAAAAGTCGGCGGCGGTAGAGAAAATCAGATTTAGGACGCGAAATAGCGAGGAAAAAGCCGACATCGCGGAGTAGTTAATAAAAACACGTCACTTTGTTACACGTGTACCAATCATTTTCCCGATATTCGCGCGGCCGACTATTGTTTTTTTTTTTTTTTTTTTTTGAAACGCGTCGGCTACGATCGCGGACAATTTCGTAGAGAATCGTTTCCCCCGTGTCGGGTAAGCTCGAATCGCGCGCGACTCGTTACGGTTTATCGACCGTAGGAGGCGCGCGCGTAAAAAAAATATTTACCGTACCGATTGTTTTCTTTTTCCAAAGATTTAAAGGCGATAATTTTTTGTTTTTCGTTCGCGCGGATGGCAAACGTAGTCGTCGTTACGCGACCGACGCCCAGGGCCGATAACGGCGCGTTCTCGGGTTTATTGTTCAGAAGTCGGGAAATTCGTCGACGCGTACACGTAACGCCCGCACGCGTACACCTCTATATAGTTTTTGTGGTCTAGTAACAAGGTTTACGTTTAGCCGTGAAAGTGAAACGGAGTGAAAGGAAAAATCCAAGAAACTGGTGCATTGCCGTACACTCTCGTATTTCGTTCGCCGTCGGTGAACGCGTTCACCGACGTCATTCCGGCCCGTACTCGGTCGCGCGACCAATCGGAATTTCTGTTTCGATTTTCGCCCGTTTACCGCCACCACTCCCCGTGTCGTTTCGCCGCGTATTGCGTGCGTGGACAACGAGCGTGTGACGCCGAACTCGTGACCGTTGAATTGTCGTCGTAATAGGGCCGGAAAACGGTGGAAACTAATCGGCGACGGTTGTCCGATCGGAAAAACGATTGATCGGTCGTCAATCGGGTCGCCCACGTACGTGAAAAAAACGTGAGCGATTTCGTTCGCGGCGGTAGAGAGACTTGAACGCCCTAACGTGTAATTTTTTTTTTTTTTTAAATTAATTTCTGATCTTTGTGACGAAAACCACGCGAACGTACGTGTTTGCTCCGCGTACGGAACGCCAGGGAAACCGCGGCGAAATAATAATAATAATACGACGTCGTAACTTACTTGCCGTTTTGGTACGTGTGAGCGAATGGCGTCGAGTCGAATCCGGTCGGGCCGCCGCGTCTACATTCTATTCGATATTCGGACACGTTTACAGCGCGCGACGTTATTAAACGACGAGCGAACGCCAACACACGCGGCCAGACGACTGTGGCCGAAGACAACAGGTCTTTGGCTCTCCTGCTTGGTGGGAGACTCTCGCGCAGCAGGTTCGTGTGCTCGGACCGAACGAAAGAAAAAAAAAAAAGTAATAAGAGAATATGGAAGGACAATAAAGAAACCGTCTACGATCTACGCAATGATTCATTCCCCCACCCCGCGGCCGTTATATTAAACGATTCCACGCGCGTAATAATTGTTGCGCGTAGCGTATATCGTCGTGCCACGGGGCTTATTCGGCGTTACTACACGAACCATCATTTAAATACCCATCGGTAATCAATTCGAATTCCATTGTTCCGACGATCGCCGTCGCGGTACGTAAAACAATAAAGCCGACTGTTTTATTGGCGAACGAATAATATTCGAACGAAACCGTGCGGAGGTATTTGGGTTTCGTTACCCCGGCGGGATTTTCGTACGACGCGCGTTACGTTTCGCGAATCGCGTGGCGTCGCGTTGCCGACGGAAACGACGAGATTAGATTTGTACCCATCCTGGGATTGTTCGACAAATCGGACGGTAAATTAGCCGAGTCCGTAGCGGACGTTTAAACGGCCGGACGTTTCGACGGTGCGCGGTGATGAGTCACGGAAATTGTTCATCACCGGCCGGGTACGCGCGTACGTATTCGGCGTACGGGAATATCGATTACGCGTGTAATAATCCGTTTCGAAAGCCGGCGAATTACCGTAATATATATATATATATATATATTATCGGCGTTCCCCCGTCGGTAATACGCGACCGTTCGTGTAACACGATTTTCGACGAAACGTTCGTGTCGCCCGATATTTTGTGTCCGCCGTTTCCGGGGCTATAAAATAGTAGTATAACGAACTACGGTTACGACGGTCGAATAACACGTTTAGGCGTTTCCTCGGGGTCGTCGCTTTTCGTTTACACGCGACACGACCGTTTTCTCGCCGAATCGAACCCGTAAACGTGTAATTGTGCTAATCGTATGTGGTACACTACTTACCGTTCGTGTCCGGGCTCGACCATAGTCGGTCGCGTAACTTTTGTTCGAATTCATGTCGGCCGGAACGTTCGCCGAAAATACCGTACGATTAAGTCGTTCCTTCGGACGGCGTTCGTAATAGCCCGATCGTTAATTATCGAACGGTTGAACGACTCGGAACATTTACGATGGACTTAAGCAAAGTAAGCGGGGTTATTAGAAATAAGCGCCATTCGAAACGGGTCGTTTTCAACGAAACGACGTTGTTTCGCGACCATTCTGTCGAATGTTGTGCGATACATGATCCGACTGTTCTCAAATTTCGTAAATTGTCGCTCTTTGTCCCGAGACGATATAAACCCAAATAAACGGCCAATGCGTAACGATACAAAACGGAACGCTTAATAATTAAATAGGATTATGGCTAAGTGTACGGGTGTTCGTTCGAAACCTAGGAAAAAATTTTTTTTTTTTATTACGTTAAAAACGAAAAAAAACACATTTTAAACGCGTAACGAGCGTGGTGTGTATATATATATATATATATATATATATATATATATATAAATAAAGTATAGTTTTTTTTTTTATATAAAATAAAATT